>JAHBCN010008195.1:0-39819 GCA_019359885.1 Listronotus oregonensis
CCCAAAAACTAAAAAATGCAAAACAGTTAGGAACGTTTCGGTGGCAGGTTTGCCATCCTTATCAAGATTAACTTGAATGAAAAATAAAATAGAAATTTGTAAGAATTTTGATATAAAAATTACTTATGACAAAACGTCATAAATAATAAGAAGTTATTAAAATCTCCCAAATTTTATACCAAAATTTTTACAAATTAATTTTAAATTGTATTTAATTTTTTATTTAAGTTAATTTATAAACGATGCATCACACAATAAACAGCAAACCTAAAAATATTATAAAATTTAAGATACTTTAACACAAACAAGTTTTATATAAAAAAAAACTTTTTCTCCTTAAACTTATCGTTTTCGAGAAAAGGTATAAGCCTTTAAGGGGGGGGGTAGCGTTAATTTTTGCAAAAAAGGCAGGTTTTTGCAAATTTTGTTGGACGACAAGGTTAAAATTTAGTTATTAAAACTAACGCTACATTATAGAAAAACATTCGGAGAATATAAAGTAAAATTTTCATAAAGAAATAATAAAAAATAGGGCAATGGCAGCAATTTTTTTGAAAGCCTTTTGGAAAAAAGTAAAATTGCGGTGCAGTTTTTTTGTTAGATAATCTCTTTTACCAGGTAACTCTGGGAGGGTTTTTCTATTTTAAAATTTTTTACTTTTTGTGAACACTGAAGTGGAATACGTGATTTTGGCGAAAAAAATCGGCTAATTAGTTACTGAAAAATAAAAAATAATAAAATTAAAAAAAAAAGTATCCGGTGTTACTTCGTAAATTAGGTACAGAAATCGTGTTAAAAATTTTAAAAGGATCCGTGCGGGAGATTTGAAGTTATAAGGGCCACAAACTTTGAGTTGCAGGAAAAACGCCTATAAATTTTAAACACTAAAAAATTTGGAGTAAAACGTTCATAAGCGAGTTTTATCGGCTAACCTTACTTATCGCTGTATTTTTGTTACTTTGCTTCGAGCCCTCTCAAATTTTTACACAATATTCTTAAAAGGTTCTCAATTTAGAAAATCAAGTGAAAAAAAATGTAAAAAAAGTCTAAAAACGTTACCCCTCCCCCTCCCTTAATAAACAGTCAACCCTGTTCAAATGTGCCCATATTTACTTTCTTAAATTGTATTATTCTTTTAGCAATTGCAAACCTCAAATCACTTACTTTTGTTACAACTATTACTGGTAAAATGGTTCTATGTCAAACAACAAACATAGTTCAATTACTAAATTTAGCTTTAAATGAGGAAAAAGAGTTATGAAAAGTAAGGATAAAATTGTTCAAACTATTTATACAGAACATGTCAATTATTGCAAAAAAATGGTTATTGCAATTGTAACTGTTCTTTATGTTGCTGGGTTATCATGTTTGGCCGAAGGTATGGTATTATTTTGTAATAAGTAATAACTAACAAATTAACTGCCTTTTCAAAGTATGGTTTTAATACGTAGGTTAAGTTTTTAAGTAAAAAATGTCTCTTCTAATTATACGTAGGGTGGTTTCATAAAAAGGGACAATTTGTAGTTTATGGGATTAAAACTGGTAACCCAATAACAATGAAACATTTCAATAATAAAATTAAAAAGTTTCATTATAACAATGTAATGTTTTTCCAAATGTATCGTTTTCGTTACAAGCAATGAATTTTATACGTGGGGTAGTTCCATAAAATTAAAGGAACAATATGTAGTTTATGAGATACAAACTGGTAACCCGTTAACAATAAAACATTTCAATAATAAATTAAAATGTTTTATTATAACAATGTAATATTTTCCTAAATGTATCATTTATCGTTACTAACAATGTATTTTTTGCTCAAGTTTTACCCCTAGATAGATCACCAGACAGCATTACGACAATATTTAAATGGCATTTAATTACATTTACACGGGCCATTGTAAACTTGGCCGATTTAGCATATTTTTTTGCCCTATTTAAACTGGGCCGGTAAATATTTTATTATCTGTAATCAAACTTCATGGTTAGGTCTGGTTAGCAAAGCAGCTTTTTATTTTCCCCACTTAATAATAAATATAAGTAATATAATGTCTCACTTTAGTCTTAGGTGTTCCTGAATAAATATCTATAACCATAAATGTTGTTGAATTTTGATAAACGGCCCAGCTTTCTTCTTTTTATCGGCCAATTTTTTATTTGTCAATTGATACAATATGTCAAAAACGAAAAGTAGCGAAAATTTATATTACAAGCAATATTTAAAAAAAAAATGCAGTTTAAGGATACAAGAAGATATTTTTTGCCTATCTCGGTATAATGATTACAAAAACAAATCTCTGAAGCAGAAGCCCATGTTTTTAGTAAAAAACAGGGACTAATTAAGAATAAATATTTTGTTAATATTATACCGGTCAAATTTAAAATAATTTATTGGTATTTTTATTGTCTACACCAATTACAATTGTCACACCCAAAGAAAATATAAAAACACATATATACATATATAATATATATATATATATATATATATATATATATATATATATATATATATATATATATATATATATATATATATATATATATATATATATATATATATATATATATATATATATATAGGAATTTTAGGGATGTCGGTATATCGCGAGACCGAAAATTGTCACAGTTTCTAAAAATGCCCGAAACGTGTAAAACCCGTTAAACACTTGTTACTGGTAGTACGGTTAAAGGCGATCTCTGTCTTTCCGAAAAGATATGAATATTCTGACGACTCAAAAGGCAATGTTGCCACTTAAAATATAGAAAAATCACAATTTGGCCTTAACATACCCCCGACCCTGAAAAATTGTTTTTCAGCCAAATCGCAAACAACAAAATTCCGAGAATAATAAAATAATAATAAAAACTAAACTCTTTTATAAAAGCCCCTATTTCTAAACTAACCTTAAAACTACAGTATAAATTTTATACTTCATTACTGGGTGGGCAACGGACAAATTTTTATAACTGGTCGCGTAAAAACCCCTTTCGTAGTTTTTATGGTAACATTACGTATAACGCCATCCTTTCCAGGGTGGACATTAATAACAATCGCCAAAGGCCAATGCAATGCCGGTGCATTGTCAGTTTTCAGAACCACCACCGATCCTATATTAATATTCGGTTTATCGGTATTCCACTTTTGGCAAATTTGTAACGACGTTAAGTACTCCGAACTCCATAGTTTCCAAAACCCCTGAACCATTTTTTCAATTAATTGAAATCTGTCTAACCGATTTTGCGGAATACCATCTAACTCTTCAGCCGGAAAACTCTGTAAAGGTGTTAAAGTCAAAAAATGTGCAGGAGTTAAAGCTTCTGGCGCGATCGGATCCGAAGACAAGCCGCACAACGGTCTTGAATTTAAAATAGCTTCAATTTGAATTAGCACGGTTGAATATTCTTCATAAGTCAAAAGCTGATCTCCTACCACTCTATATAGATGATTTTTTACTGACTTTACATTGCTTTCCCACAACCCTCCCATGTGAGGTGAAGAAGGAGTATTAAACCGCCACTCTATTCCCCTTGCACCTAGTTCTGTTTCGAAAGCTTCCGTGTAACGGGGAGAATTAAAAAACTCATTAATCTCTTTAAGAATTCTCTTTGCCCCTACAAAATTTGTACCCCGATCTGAATAAAGGATCTTTACTGGACCACGCCTTGAAATAAATCTTTCAAAACCCTGTAAAAAATGATCAGTCGATAAAGAACTAACCAACTCTAAATGTATAGCCTTTATGCTCATACATATAAACAAACAGACGTACGCTTTATGTATGGTCGCGTTTTTTCGTCTTCCCAAAGTAACATTTACCGGACCGAAATAATCTACTCCCGTGTGCCAAAACACATGACTTTCTTGTACCCTAACCGATGGTAAATTACCCATAAGGGGTGTTAAATTTTTTGGGTTTGTCCTAAAACACGTATTACATTTATGAACTACATTCCGAATTAAATTTCGACCGCCTAGAATCCAATATTTTTGACGCAAAATCGTTTCCAATAAATAAGCCCCCGTATGAAGATTAATTATGTGATAAAATTCTATCAACCTTACTGTGAAAGTTTCTTTCGCCGGTAAGACTATAGGATGTCGCTGAGGGTAGTCCAATTTTGAATACGCTAAGCGACCCCCGACCCTAAGCAAACCATCTTGCAAAAAAGGGTGCAATTTTTTAAGTTTAGTGGAACACGACTTTGACGCGTTTAAACATTTAACATCAGAGCTGAAATGCCTTAACTGGACTAATTTAATTAAACACATTTCGGCTTTCAAAATATCACTAGCCAAAATTATATTATTTTTTGGAATCATTTTTAAAAATCGTAAGACCCAAACCGTAATCCGTAAAATTTTACTCCAAGATGAAACCCGATCTATTAAATCTAAAAGAGGGTGAAAAAAGTCATTTTCCTTTTGACTTATAAAAAACTCTAAATTATCATTCCCGGCCGCTTGGGTTTCACAAGAGTTAAGATTTTGTAAAAATTCTGGCCATTTATCTTCAGTAAGTTTTAACCAGTAAGGTCCGTATAACCACATAGGGTGTGCAATCAATTGTGCCGGAGTAAGGCCACGAGATAAACAGTCCGCCGGATTTTGATCCCCTTCAATGGGATACCATAAAACATTCGGAATATTTTCTTTTATTTTTGCAACCCGATGCGCTACAAAAATATCTTTAAGACAAGGCGTTTTCAACCAACTTATAACCGTGGATGAATCCGAAAACGCGAAGATTTTTAAAATAAGAATACGTTCATTATAAGTTTCAATCACGTGTCTAACCAACTTTAAAAGCAAAAGAGCTCCTAATAATTCCAACCGTGGAACGGTCAAGGCTTTAGCAGAGGATACCTTTAACTTTGCACACACGAGTTGAACCTTAATTTCTTTATTAATAACCGTACGTAAATATATAACCGCCCCGTATCCGTTTAAACTAGCATCTGAAAATGCAAAAAGAGAAACCGATTGACGCGCCGATGCGCCTATGTGTCTTGGAACTTTAAAGTTTTCAAGTTCTTGCCATTCCGACAAAATTTTTTCCCAAGTTATTTTAATATTTATGGGTCCCAATCTAATTTCGTTAACCACAGCTCTTTGATAATTATTTTTAAGTATAAAATAAAGGGTGCCAACAACCCAATAGGATCAAAACATCTGGCAACCACCGATAAAATTAACCTTTTTGTACATTTTTTATCCGGAATTTTTAAATTAAAGGTTAATACATCCGATTGTGGACACCACTGCATCCCTAAAGCTTTAGTATCCGTTTTAAATATTACATTTTCTCGATTTGAGATTAATTTTTCCGCCGGTATTTTATTAGAAAGTAAATCCGAATTAGTAGACCATTTTGTTAAATCAAAACCTCCCGCTTGAAATAAATTAACCGATTCATTATACACGTTTGGCGAGTTGAATCTTACGGATTGAATTTTAATGTATTAGACACTAATAGATAGAGAGTAGACAGAGAACGACTGCATCGGTAACCTCCCACCGATAGCGACGCCGATTCCCCGTACCGCTCGCAATATGAATTTGTGGAGCGAAATTTGTTCTCGCTCTACTCCGTCTCCTTCTTACACATTGCGCAAAAATCATATTCGAAATTTTTCAAGCGCCAAACGTGTATAACAACAAAGCTTCATCGTCCGTATCGATAGTACAACAATAATCGTCCATATACAAATCGCGTGACGCATATTTCGCCGCTAAAGGATAAGTTTCTTGCTCGTCGTTAATTAACTGTTTTATTGTGCGTAGAGCCAAAAAGGGGGATGACTTTAAACCGAAAGCCACCACTTTTATTTCATACGACTGGATTTCCTCGTCCGGATCAAAACGCCATAATAATCGTTGATATCGCCAATGCTCGGGTATAATCCTTATTTGCCTATACATTTGACGGATATCCGCCGTCAATGCAACTTTAAATAAACGAAACTTTAACAACAGAGTAAATAAATCCGCTTGAAGTTTTGGACCGCTGTATAAAATGTCGTTTAACGAAACGTCATTATCAGTCGCGTCGAGAACTACCCTGACCGAAGTACTCGTACTACTAGATTTAATAACCGGATGATGAGCAATATAATAAGCTGATTTTTTTTTCGTGATCATTTTTAATTAAACTCATATGCCCCTGATTAATAAAATCTTGCATCACCTTGTAATACTCCACACGTAAATTTAAATTTTGAGAAAGCCGTCTTTCTAAAGAAAACAATCTGACCTGCGCACTATGGTATGAATCGTCCAAACTATCTGGTGACATTTTAAAAGGTAAACCGACCATAAATCGACCCGTGGCATCTCTAGCGTAAGTGTTTAAGAAAATTTGTTCGCATTCTTTTTCTTCTGGCTCTAAATTTTTAATTTAGGGCGCGTTTTTAGGAATTTCTTCAATTTCCCAAAATTTAGTCAAGAGTTGCTCAAGTGAATGCTCTTCTTAAAGCGTAAATAATACCGGCAATGATGGTAAAATTGGAGTTTTACCCATAAAAACGTAACCGAACGCCGTTTGCACCGCTACGGGTGAACCCGATATGCCCGTAATCCGATTTTGACCTAAAATCAAAGAAAAAATCTCTACCCCGATAATTCCGTGAATTTCACCCGGTTGATCAAATTTATTATCCGCCAGTAGAACGTCTTGGAATACCACTTATGTCGACTTGATACTTTGGTAATTCATCCGTAATTTTGTTAACCAACAAGGCCTGAAATGAGAATTTTTTATTTTTATCATGACGTGATGCAACGGTTAAATATATAGAGCCGTTGACACTTTGAGGATTACCACCTAATCCTTGAACCGATGAAAAATATTTTGAAATTTTTAAATTAAGTTTTTTACAACAATCAAGTGTTAACAAATTAACTTGACTACCCGAATCTAAAATAAACCGAGCCTCATTATCCGCAACCGAACTATTTACAATCGATACAACCGCTGTGGAAAGCAAAGTAGTAAAATGTTGTTTATTTTTTAGGACCGCGGAATTATAATTATTATTACATAAAAGTACCTCATTACTTTGTGATGTGGATGCCTCTTCATTAGACTCACCCTGTATTTTTAAAGGAATTTCCTTTTTAAAATTTATTTCTTTACCTAATTCCGTTTTCCCGGTATGTAATATGATGTGGTGTTTTTTGGTACACACTGTACATACCCGTTCCGAAGGGCAGTTTCTAACCCAGTGGTTTGAAGATAAACAATTAAAACACCACCCGTTATCTCTAACCGCTTCATATCTTTTCATGGGAGTAATGGCTTTAAAATTAGCGCATCTGCCCACATAATGTCCCGGTTGTTTACAAAAAATGCAATTATATTTATTATTTCCATTAGATTGATTTATCACAAATGACCGTTTTCCCATCCCTCTACTTATACCCGAAATAGAAGGTTTGTTTAAGTGCAACATTCTTACATGACCCTGTACAAAATTAATTAAATCTTCATAAGTAGGAATACCCGACCCACTATTTTTTATTTCAAATGCCCGAACCGTTTCATTATCTAATTTTGACAAAGCCTGGTATAATAAAATAAAATCTGCCAAATCAGGTACATTTAATTTTTTAAGTGCTAATACCGCCACATTAAACTGGTCTAAAAATAAATTTAGATTTTTTTTTATTCTTCCTGAGAAGGTTTAAAATTGATAATTTGTTGTAAATAACTGTAAGCTAAAGCCCGTTTATTTTCATATTTATCTGTCAGTGCTTTATAAATAATTTCATAATTATCACCAGTAATCGCAATTCCCGCGCAAACACTTAAGGCAGGACCCCGTAAACGCCCTACTAAATAATGAATTTTATCAAGATTTGTTAAAGACCTATTTTCATGTATCATGGTTTTATATAATGAATGAAAAGTTTCCCATTGACGTATTTTCCCTGAAAATTCCTGTAAATCAATTTTAGGTAATTGCGGTAACCTACACTCTAACTGAGAAATAGCGCCCTGGTTTCTACTAGTCGCCGTGGTAGATAGTTTTTCCGTGTCTTCTAGCCTTTTTGTAGTTATTCGAATATGACAAGCAAGCTCATTTAATGACGATAAAACTTGATAATCCGGTTTAAAATCCTCTTTTATTTCAAATTGAACAGTATTTATTTCATCAAGAATAGAAAATAAAGAATCCATTGTGTGATCTAAAGTCATAAACATAGTTTTAAACCTTTTTATTTCAGACTCCGAATTTAAACTTTTTGACCGATTATAAAGAGATTGCACAATTAAATACAAGGATTCCTTCTTTGCTGTAAGCATTTTAAATTGCCTTTCGGCCGTAGTACCCATTATTTCTTATTTTATTAAACTTTTTATTATTATTATATTAAACAATATCAACACTGGATATTAATCTAAAAAAATTTGCAATGAAAGAAAAACTATACTGCAAAAAAACCTTTCAGAAAAATATATAAAATTTTCCGTCAACAAATAAAAAACCCGTTGTTCTTTATTGTTATAACCTTCTTAAAAATAACAAGATCGCCTTTGGCGTCAAAAAAAAATACCGAACCGCGTAAGTAATAAATAATAAAGACTGATTCCAAAAATAAAAAAAACCCCGGTGGTTAATTTATTTAACTGTGACAATTAAATTAAAAAAAAATCGATGTTTCCTTAATAATATTTCAACATGACAACAATGTACTCAACTGGTAAAAAAGACCCGGAGAAATACTAGCCGATTTCAAATTCCGAAATCCGTATGACTATAAAAAACCGACGTATCAACAACCATAAAAAAACCGAATATCGATTGGCAAGTTTTTTGCTGATAAATCCGACTCGAAATGGACCAATGTTTTCTTCTAAGCTTAGCGGAAAATAATTAATAAATTTTATATTCCCAATGAAACAAATCACTTACCAATCGGTTGAAGTCGTTGATTCTTCAAAGTCCCGTTCTCAGCTCCCGACACTGGAAGTTAAAGGAGGGAAGGAAAAAATAGGAATTTAAGGGATGTCGGTATATCGCGAGACCGAAAATTGTCACAGTTTCTAAAAATGCCCGAAACGTGTAAAACCCGTTAAACACTTGTTACTGGTAGTACGATTAAAGGCGATCTCTGTCTTTCCGAAAAGATATGAATATTCTGACGACTGAAAAGGCAATGTTGCCACTTAAAATATAGAAAAATCACAATTTGGCCTAAACATATTTATATATATATATATATATATATATATATATATATATATATATATATATATATATATATATATATATATATATATATATATATATATATATATATATATATATATATATATATATATATATATATATATATATATATATATATATATATATATATATATATATATATATATATATATATATATATATATATATATATAGAATAGAATTAGAAATATATTTTCTTTCCGCTTTATGTCTCAAAATTCAAAATAGAAAAATCTAATTTTTATTTAATGTTAATTTAGATCAAACATTAACTATTTTATATTATTTATCAGAACTGACTTTTTTATTAAAAGCGCAAAACTATACATATTATCGACATTTCTCTATGATAATTGTATAGATCACCTTTGTGTTTTATTTCATAAATTTCTTGATATGTTTACCATTTTTGTTATCTTTATGCTGGGGTATTACACTGCCTGTACTTATACTTATTATAAGGATTTGCGAATCAATGTAGATATGTATAATTTTGCGATTTTGGTAAAAAGGTCAGTTGTGCATACCTATTTCGATAAATTATATGAAATAGTAAATGTTTGATTTAAAGTTAAATTAAAGTAGATTACAGTTTTCTATTTTGGATTTTAAGATATTAAGCGTTAAAAAAAACATTTCTAAAATTTGAAAAATAACCTTGAATAACCTTTATTCCTAACTCTTAAAGATGGCGCAAAATTCACTTGAGTCTATCAAAGGAAATTATTACTATTTCACTAAAAGAACCCAAAACGCCTTCCCGTCTGCGAAGTCCATTTATGTACAATTTGAAGGCGTTAATAAGACGACGTTACGACACAAAACATAGATATTGTTTTATAGGTAAAACAAGAGCAATCAGATTCTTTCAAGTCGAGATTTAAAAGTATTTCATTTTTGAGGCACTCGGTATTAGTTGTCACTCCTGTGACACTTGGTATAATGTATTGACAAATTGACTTCTTAAAAGTTCATTGTACAGTCACTTATTTACTTCACTGCATTATTAAGAAAAAATGTATTTAGCTACCGCACATTTCTGTCAATATTTAAATTATGTCTATAAGATTTATTCGAGAAAAAAATTCAAAAAGTTTAAATTTTACCTTGACTGCCCATCTCTACTGTACTCTACCATTACTAACAAACACTGTTGTATTTACACACTGTAACCTGCAACTCTTACTTTTACAGCTTCTAAGTCCACTTTCATTACACCTTACCTTTGAACTTTACTTAGAATATGTCACGTTACAATTAACATAGAGAAATCCTTTAGAATAGCCTTATTAGCTTAGAAAAATGTACACTTTTGTACATAAACCTTTCTGATAAGAATTGTTGGGACAAAGGAGGAGTGCTAGCGAAATTTCTTAGTCTAAAACACAAAGAAGGTAATATTTTCATTACAATAGAAAAACCACTATTTTTCTATCAAGAAAAAAGCAAAAGAGTTTTTACAAGATCGTATCGGAAGAACAAGTAAAAACCTTTTAACAGTAAGCAAGCTTACATAGCCAGACGAACTATCGTACTGAACATCCTCTGCTAACGCAAGGAGTTCACCCTCTCTACCGACGCGTTACCCTTCTCCTTTTTAAAGACGGGAAAGATGCTCCAGTTAAATTAAGGGCGAAAAGCACGAGTTCTGATTGGATGCGCTATGTCAACACGAGTTTATGAAGGCATTCCGACGCAACGGCTTTCTTTGGTTGCTCAGTTGTTTTAAGATTGGTAAATAAGAATTTTAAAAATAATTGAAATATGTCTGTCGCGGTGTGCTTTGAATTTATAAATTAGTAAAGCGGTGTTGTCAATAATATTTAAGAATTTTACTGATTAAAATTAGATTTTTATTATTCTATAAAAATAAGAAAGACATGTTAGCGTACTTATGGCTATGGAAAATAGCATTTATATTGCTGCACGTGTTTCTGCAACAATGGTTTTATTTTAAAAATTTTTCTTCCCCTTTGATTCTTAAAAATTACCACAAATGGGAAAATTTCCCACGAGTTGGTAACGCTGGGTCTACTGAGTCTGGTACCGATTTGTAAGGGTAAGATGTGCGCGACGTATGCGCGCGCAAGAGTGTCTAGCTCTACTCACATTGTTTCAATAACGCAAAAAGATTATTTTCTGCGAAGGTGTTGGTCCTCAGAAAAATCCAGGGTGCCCAAAAACAAAAACATGCCTAAAATAACGTTCTTTAAGTTTATTTGTTTTGTTTATTGCTTTTTTGCAACAAGCCTAACGCAATTTGCGATATCTTGCTAATTTTAACATTGCAGTATTTATAACGGTGTAAGCGATTAAAGAAGAAAACGTGTATTTTTTTCATATTTTATTTATTTAACAAATTTTCTGGGCCTTTCTAAGAAAAATCGTATTTCAGTTCTTAGTATATATGTCATAGTCAAAGGTCAAGTCTCTTCGAGGAATGACTGGTTTATCCTAGATTTGACGAAAGTCTTCGGGCTAACCCCGAATTAAATTCCAATTTCGGCTTTTGACTAGAGTATTTTTAGTCAAACCTAGAAGTTCCTAACTTTTCAGTCAAACTTCGAAAGTAAAATAATCTCTTTCGGGCGTTGCGTAGTCGTGGTTAGTTTTATTACATCTAATTTAACAAACTGAGACTTTCTAATACCTAATTGAAGTTTGACTAGTCAAACTCCGATTTCATTAAATTGAGTTTTGACGTTTGCCTGACCAAATTAGTTTCTCCTAGGTTTGACGAAAATTCTTTAGTCAGAGGCTAAAAAATTTATTGGTTTGGGCTTAGACTAAGACTTTAAGTCAGACCTGAGGATTGAATAGTCAATCCTAGGAACGCCGGAGCTTCGAGGATTGACTATAACATATACATTTTTTTTTATTTAACCAAGAACAGATAAGGCTGAGTCAATTTATTGTAATTTCATATTTTTAATTTTTAGCATTTTTTAAAAGTTTCCAATATTATCAAGACTTTAACCACTGGTACAGTATTAACAAAACCATAGCAGAGGACATGAAAAAACCTCATCCTGTGCAATTCTGGTAAGGACTTAGGGTTTACAGTATGTAACACAAATAGATTATGGTCGACGCAAAATAGACATCTGAATATCTAATCTGCATTAACCATAACACACCCTAAAGCAACCATAAGCGTTCTTTGCAAAATGAATAGAAAACTATCGACCATCTTTTTTCCGATATCGGCGTTTTTCGACGTTAAATTAAACTTTTTTGTGCAGGTAAACCACAACCACAACTAACCTTGGCAGTAGGCCTTATTATACTATAGTAGGGTAATAAGACCTAGGACTTAAACATACTTAAATAATTAAAAAGGACGTGGTAGAAAAATAATAATGGGTATGCATTAATCAGGCGAAAAATAGTTTCCAAGATACAGCCGACATCCTTTCTTATTTGGACACCCGGTACATTAAAAATACTCTTTAAAAACTTAGGTTCCAATTTAAAATATTTATCGATAGCGAAATATCTCAAATTTGGGACGTGCTGTATAATTTCTTCATAGAAAAGAATGCACAAAAATACTAATCGAATAAAAGAGAATATTTTTACAAAAAATTTACTGATTTATTAAATTTATTCCAACTTAGACTCACTGTATATATTTTATAGGTTTCCTTTTGACAAAGATAAGCATTACACGATAGCCATGACCTACGAATGTATCCACATATTACAAAGTTTAATATTTAATGGAGCCGCCCAAGCCCTGGTAAATTCCGCAATGGTTTTCCTTAAGGCAGAACTAAAAGTTTTACAGCATTACATAAAACATTATGATGTTTACCCGGTATTCGATCAGTTTTTAGAAATTCCAGATATTTCTAAACGAACCATTAAAGTTTTCGCTATAAAGCACCAAGAAGTAATAAGGTAAAGTATGTTTTTTTCATAAGCGTTTCGGAAAAAAGTAGAAGTAGGGGAGCTCGCCGCCAATTAATAAGGTCCTTTTTTGAGGCTAATCGCTGTGAGCAGTAAAGGCCTAGATCCCTGTTGTTTTTACGTTTTGTGTCGTGCACGAGGTTGTCTTTCTATGGTGGAAGATTAGTTGCGCGCTCAGCGTGTGATGTCAGACTCACAGCAACAAGCTGGTGTACGCCATACCAGGAGTTGGTTTGACCGCCATTATTTGTGCCCTTCATAAATCAAAATACTGAAAATCTCTAAATTTATAAAAAAATGGAATTTCCTGGGAAAGATTCCAACATTCAGACTTTCGACCGAAAAAGCCCGGGAAAGCTCACGTTGCACCATCGCAACGTGTGACTACAAAGGGGAGAGCTGACGAATCAACTAGCATCAAAGCTATAAACATAGCAGTCCAGTTCAGTTTAGTTCAGTTTAAAAGATGCTTAATAAAAAGATTACTTTCAATTACTTTTTTAGTACTTACTTTATTAAGATCTCCAAAATTTATATACTTCCAAAACCCAGCCATTTAGCTCTAAATTAATAAATAAATATAATATAAGTACAGCATAAGCCTACTATTTAATACATTAAATGGCCTGTAAATTATTTTTTAATATAATGACAAAAATATTTAACTTTTTAGATGGGTAAATGATTTTAATGATTCCTTTCAATACATTTTGTTACTGGAATATTGCATCACTTCACTTATGTTGGCAGCCACGCTAATGGAACTATATCAGGTAAAATTTATGATGGTTAAGAAAGATGCAGTAATAGCGCATATAGAGGGTGAGCAAATAAAAATTTTATACCCCGATTTTTTGGCTTTAATATTAAAACCTAGAGAAAGGCCCATACTTGTCTGCTGATTTTTTTAAATGGGTTTGAAAAGGGTTGATCTACCTTATTTTAAAGATCTCATCGAGTATCACCTGACCCCAAAATTTCGCTACAAAAATTTTTATTAACAATGAATTGAGTAATCGAAGAGTAAACGAGTTTTAAAAAAAATAAACATACTTATTTTTATTAACATGTAAGCACTGGTGTTCATGTATTATTTTTTTAAGAATGTCAATAAATCGTTTGGCACCAGATTTTGTTTCATCGTGTATTTTTAGAAACTTTACAATGGAGGTTATAATCGTGTGTATTTTTAGTAGAATCAAATTGGTGTATTTTGTAAAGAAAAGGCTAAAAGTTATAAAAAAAAATTAATAAAAATATTGACTGTTCGTGAGAGACAGCCGCTTAACTTAAGCAAGGTTATCCCGCGAAAAATCTATTTGCTGTTTATGTTTTGCAACAAGTTGTCAAATTTGTGGCTACTGGTTTAGTCTAAAATAAAAATAAGGTGTATGAAAAAAATTGCGAGTCCAGTTTTGTAAACATCCAACATTTTTAAAATAAATTTAGTACTTCTACGGAACTGTGCTTTTTTGTTAAAAGACAGCAGTCAAAATTAAATCAAATCGTTTTATCTACAATCGTGCGGTAAGTAGAGTCACTCGCACAATTATTTTGAGTGCGATAACTACCACTTTACGGCACTAGTGCGGTACAGTAACAGTAAAGAAATTCAATATTGTTGCTCAGTATTTTTCTTTTTTATAATTTTGAAAATTTATGAAGATACTAGATTGGTAAGTAAAACTTGTTTTCATTAAGACTAAAACAAGACAAAAAAATTAAAATTAACCTAAAAATTTAATGGTAGAAAAGTTAACGAAAATAAAACTTGATAGTTATATTTAAATTATTACCACTAAATTACTTTTTGGTTTAATGACAATTCCTGTGGACTTTTAAATAATAGCACCAAAGTGACTTTTTTTTTGTATCTGTCTTTAAAACATGCAATTTAAACATTTTCGTTGACTTCACACACATTTTTTGAAAAGCACCATTTGACGAAAAATGTCCGATATATCTCGTGCGGTAATGGTTTTTAGCCATAGCCAAGCCGTAGGCAAATCTTGCCTACGGCTTGGTTGGCACACTTCACTTGCGTGTGTTAAAAACCTAGTTACCGCACTTTAATTATTATTAATAAGAATAATTGTTAACAAAAAAGCCGGAACCGGCTGAACAGTTTATCCAAGTATCAAACTACATTATTTTTTGTTTATTTGTGTATTTTTTAGGGCAAAAACATAATATTTAATACAGCTTTTTTTATTCTCTGCTCCCTTCAACTATTTATCTTAGCTTGGAATGCCAACGAAATTATGACTGAGGTTAGTAAATAGGTTAAAAATTTTCTGTCTATTATTTAATTAAATAATTGTTTCAAATAATTTTTAAGTTAATTTATGATCTTATTATAAATGTGGAGCAATTTTGAATATAACTTTTTATATTAATTGTAAAAGTTGTGAGTACCATTCGGCCAGTTTTTAATTTTACAATATTAAATATTTTTAGATTATTTTTTATGACGTACTTGGCTAATATAATTTTTTTTAAATATCTACTTTATTTTTGTAAAGTTAAAAATGCCTACATAAATTTAAAGGTAATTTAAAGACCTTTAATATTTGTTTAATTAATTTTTTTTAACTCCCCTATTTTTCGAGATATTTTTGATTGTATTTTAAAACTAATTTGACACAAAAGACTCACAGCAAATCTTTTTTTCTTTGTCTCACACAACAGAAATAACTCCCTTAAGTTTCTTGGTAAATCCAAGATCGTGGCTCCTGACATCTCCATAGCTTTTGACAGGATCTGGATGATAGGCTCCTTAACAAAGTTTCTACCTACGGTCTTCCCCCTAAGCTTTATTTTTGGATTTCCAGTTTCTTTTTAATCGACTTACATCAGTTATTGCAAATAGTCATTCTTTCAGCTTTTACCTTTAAATTAATGCTGGGGTTCCCCAGGGCTCAGTACTAACACCAATTCTGTTTTTTCTTTATATCAACGATCTTCTCTCTTTCACAGTCAATCTTATTTATAGTTTGGCTGACCATAGTACCCTACACTCTAATATTTAATTTTGCAAGTCAACCTTTAAACGCAGACTAGGTTAGGTTAGGTTTAAAATAAGTGGACTTCTTACGCCCTCCACCGCGACCGCTCGGTCTCACCTTTTTATATTTCTCCCAATAGGATTAGACTGCTAGTGAATCCGATATCAAATTGGGGGAGAGTTCTTACATCTCCCCTTACTTGTGTTGTACCGGACACGAACACAATATGTGTTCTGGTGTCCCTGTCTCCTAGAAAGTATGACGAACAGACGATTAGATCCGTCATGCCCTCCTCTCCCGGTATAGTGACGTGGGAAGCTACCAGGTTCTTCTTACAGAAACCAGATGTTCCTTCTGAGGTCGTATATCTGGCCTTTTCCTATAAAAACGGTTCTATCCGCTTCCTGTTTAAATCCAGGGAACCCTTTTTCCTATAAAAGCGGTTCTGTCCGTCTTCTGTTTGGATTCAGGGATCCCTTCCTAAGCACCTGTTTGCTCGGGATAGATTAGCCCTTTCCCGTGAAACAGGCGCCTTTGACTTGGGTACCTTTCGAAACGGATTCAACCATTTCGATCGACGCTCCTTTGTCTGCTTGTGACCTTGGGTGGCACCTCTCAAAACAGATTTATCCGTTTCAGTCAGCGCACCTTTGTCACTTTTTTCCTATAAAAGAGGTTCTGTCCGCTTTCTGTTTGGAGGTAGGGAAGTAATAATTTACCACGGCATAGCCCCGCATTACCGCAGTAAGGATAGATACTCCGAGAGGTCGCTCTGTATCTCAGAGGCACAGTTGAAGACACCTGTTTAAGGCACAGAATGTCATTCACTTATCAGCATGGTATGCTAACACCTTGACTTAAGCCTTGTATTTGTCTTAGCTTTGGATCCCGTTCCATACACTAGCGATTGGAGTTGCTGATAACCTGCAACTCCAGCGCATGTTCCAAAAGATCCTTTAACTAATATTGGATTGAGGCGTCAAAAATATTTTTTTATTTTATTGTCTCCAAAATACAGTCATGGTCTCTGTCGCGAAAGAGTCTGCCAATGCTCATCCGTCATACCGGGTGGGGCATCGCCGAGCGAAACATAGGAAATTCCATGTAAATTTTATGGCGGTCAATTATTGGCTCCCCTGTACATTTGACAAAAAAAAATGTAAGACAAGTTTTTAAAAGACCGATCTGACGAGCCCTCGTGCCAAGTATAAAAAAATTTTAATTGGCGAATCTTAAATTACTCAATTAAATATAATTGCAAAATTACCAAATTTTCGGTGCAGGTAAAACCAAATAGGCACAAGTAAAATGAATATTGTTCCTGACATGAGGAAAAGTGTCAATAAATCAATGACAGTCGGTATTCAAAAAAATAATAAATTATTTAATCGACAAAAAAGTTTCCATAATTAAGTAGCATTATGTTGGAAACAGTTTTAGAGCAGTATCTAAAATGATTTCAGTTTATTTCCCCACCAAGCCCATTCCATCCATTTTAACTCTATTAAACGTATTGTCGGTAAGTTAACTCAGGATATTAAAAATAGAGCCGAATAAAGAGAGGACAGAGATCTTAATATTCTACTGAGTGTGAAGAAAAACAAAATGGTTAATACGAGAGTTGTTGTGCAAAAGGTAAATAAACACCATACAACGGAATTGCGCACTTTGAAAAAACACAAATATTATTTGTATAAATTTAAAAAAACATAAAGAACTGCAGGAAGGAGATGAAAAACGAAGAATGGCATTTTGTTTTGAAATGATGGAAAAAGCAAATAACGATAGGAATTTTTTTTAAAATATTGGTTTTACCAATGAATGTAAATTCACCCTCAACAATGAACCAAATGTTCAGAATTTCCGGTGTTGGAGCCACGAAAATGAACATTACTTTGTTTATTCTTGGACACAATATCCCCAAAAAACAAATGTATTTGTGGGAATTATCGGACACCATATTATTGGACCCTTTTTTATAGACTATAACCTGACAGCATAAACCTATTTCGACTTATTTTGAACATCAAATTGGTCCCGCGCGTTGTTCAAAAAGATCAAATGGTACCAAATGGGCTGCCCCGCCCATAATGCCCGTATGGTTAGAGAGTACCTGGAAAATACTTTTAACAGCAATATTATTGGTCCACGGTACCGAATCTTTGGCCAGCCAGGTCACCTGATCTTTCACCGAATGACTTTTTTCTGTGAGGTCACTTAAAAAGTGTCATTTATAAAAGTGTAAAATTTGAAAATATAAACCAGCTACAAAATGCTATTTCGTTTGAATGTAATAAAATTTCACAATATCAACTTAGCAACGTTAGAAATGAATTTTATGATCGGTTGGGGTTAGCTGTTAATGGGGGGTTGTTTGAACATTTGATTAATTAATGTTTTTATGTAATTCTCTATTATTTAAAAAAAAATTATTGTATTTCATTTCATTTTATTTTTCCCCACTTAGTAAAATATTAAGAGTTCAGTTCTTTCTTTTTTCGGATCTAATTTTGATCTTCTCAGTTAAACATTTACAATTATTTATTGCAATGGCTTTGGACTCCAATTTACTAACAATACGTTTAATAGTTGAAATGGATCAGATAGGCTTGATAAGAAAACAAATTAAAAATATTTCAGTTACTGCTATAGGTTTAATTAAATTCTAGTATGATAAAATTATATTTTTAATGATCGATATTAATAATTGTTATTAGTTAAACTTGTTACATTAAATAAAAGGTTTGATAAAAAATAATGTTAACGTGTCTATTACTTTGAATGTAATGGCTATGAGATTGATGAAACGAAAAAAAATACATTCCTTGTATTCGGCTGTACGTCGGTTTTGACAAAGCTTTATAACAAATTGTTTGCAGGTGGCTGGTGTCTGTTTGATTTTACCTTAACCGAAAATTTGGTAATTATGCAATTACATTTAATTGAATAAATCAAGATTCGCTTGTTAAAATTTTTTAAAACTTGGCACGAAGGTTTGTCAGATTGGTCTCATTAAAAAGTAATTTTACATTTTTTTGTAAAATGTACGGGGAAGCCAATAATTAACCACCTTAAAATTTACATGGGATTTCGTATGTTCCGCTCGGCGGCGCACTACCCGGTATATGAGCGACCAAGTTGGACAGTAATTTAGTCTTGTTGGCGTTATTTTTGAGAATAGCCTTAATTGACATAAACATATTACATCCACAGTCTCAGCAGCGTCAAAAAATCTTGGATTTCTTTTCGAGTTGGAAACTATTTCTAATCTTATATTTTATATACTCTGTATCCCCAAATCTGTTCCTCTCTAGAATATTGGTCTCATGTCTGGGTATTGGCGTCCTTTACATTTTTTTTTTCATTCTTGATTCCATTTAAGGAACAGTTGTTCGTCTTATTAATAATTCCACACTTACAGGAAAGCTTTCTTCTCTTGCCCACCGACGGGCTGTCACTCTTTTAAAGGTACTTTTTCGGCTTCACCTCCTAGTGCATTTTCATTCATCCTTATACAGCCCAACTTGAGAGGTCCTTTATTCCTAGAGTGTCCAGACTATGAAATCTGTTACCAGCAGAAGTTTTTCTTTTTTCTTAAATTTCTTAAGTACCTTGTGAATAAACCTTTTCTAACCACACTTAAGACACCTACAATACGTATATAGGCCTTCAGCCTTCTTAGACTGTCTCAAGATAAAAAAGTCAGTATCTGGAAACTTTAAAGCTACAACTTAAAAGGGTATTATTAATAAACTTTTTAATTTAAATTATATTACTACTTTTCATTAATTAAATTGTTTTCTAGTAATATAAAACGAATTTTAAGAATTCAGTTTTTTTTTTAATAAAAAGAAAGACAAACTAACTTTTGTAGAGATTTTGGTTTTTTTAGGTTTCATGCACCTGTTTTCAAAAGATGGTACCGGTGATTCGGTGTTAAATTTTAGATACCAAAACAGCTTCTAATTTGCTCTGTAAACCGTACAAGTATTTATTATTTTATGCAAAACTGTCATACATCTATTATAGATCTAAATTTAGACGAATAAAGTGACTTAGTGAGATAAAGTAGTGAGTTATAGATTTAATCTCACTTGTAAGTTATAAAGTTTACTAGCCCGATTGCCGAGCCGAAAGCAGTCCAATACATAGTGCTTTTAACATTGATTTATTACAAAAAATCATATAAAACAGGCTCCAGAACAACATGTCAAACAAATTCAATATTACAATCAAAACAACATTAGTTTTTGCTACTACTACACGATACTATTACTAATGACATTACCGTTAAGATTAGCATCAGCACCGGTAACACTTTTTTCGGGAACATTCACAGAAATTATGCTTTTTTCTGCATTATCGACAGCTTGAGATTGCTCACCCTGTACTTTTTTGCAATTTCGATTTTGTTCGAAATTAATTTTTCAACATAGCTTTTAGCCACGGTGGATGATTGCCATCCACCATGGCGTTTGAGGGCGGCATTGGCCAGGAGGGTTGCTGATGTGCGGCGTAAGCTATGACCAGTATATAAATTAGAGTCAGGCAATCCCAAAAATTTTGCCACAGCATTTGGTATTTTAGAAATTTTATTTATACCAACACACTAAGAAGTACACTTCCCTTTCTGATAATTTAAAAAAAATCTGTTGGTGGGTACATTTTTTGTTCGTAATTTTAAATACTGCCTTACTAACTCAATAGGGTCTACCGTAAATCCTTCGTTTAAAATGGTAAAGCATCTTGATTTATTGGTTTTTGTTTCGGTGATTTGAACAACAAGGTATTGTCCTTTGTCCTCGATATTTTCTATCAGCAACTTTGTCAATTTGTCGCATCGACAGGCACCAGAAACGCCTAGTATCAAGACCACCTGAAATCGAAAAATTTTATAATTATATATTATACAGAAAACCTTGATTACAAGAAACGTAAAAAAAATATGAAAATGTTCCAGGACCATAAAAAGATTAAAGCGTAAAAAGGCAACTATAATGGAAAACAAAATGCCTACCTTGGCTAAGATATAATATTCATTTAAAGCTTCTTGCAAAAATTGCTCGATTTCAGCTCTTCCTAAAACTTTGGCCTTCGTAGACGTATAATTTCTGGATTTTGATTTAAGGAACGCTACAATTTTTCCATATCTGGAGATATCGATGTTCTTATACATCTTAAGAGTTGTTTTTACCATGCAATATTTCGTCCATAATGACGAAGGGGCAAGTTTCTCACTTAAATATAAGAAATATGCCAGTAAAACTTCTTCGTTTACCAATTTAATGCCTTTATTTTTCATCCACACTTCCAATTCACAAAATTCCTTATTGTAAAACTGTCTTGATTTCTCTGGGATTAGGTTGGTTATTGGTCTATTGGCTTTTTCCCGAATTTCTTTATAAACTTGAGAGTTTTTCATCAATTTTTTTTTAAATAAACAATTACCTTAGTTACAAAACCACACTTTCTTCGAAAAATTGCATTGTTGCAAGAAAAATCCACCTGTTATTTACTGTCACATAATCTGACAAAAATTAGGAATATACTACAAGGAACTTTTTTTATTTCAAGAATATTTTCTATGTATCTTACTTCAACTTTGTATTAAAATAATATGACAGTTTTAGATAAAATATTGTATGAAACACGTATGTTATTACATATAAGTCACTTGAGAAAATTAGCCCTCTCGGCCTACGGCCTCGAAGGTTAAACTTTTCTCGCGTGACTTATGATAATATGTATAATAACACACTAGTACCACAAATAGCTAAACTGCGCTTAGTGACCTTTTTAAAGATAACGCAATTTTTAATTCATGCCTGAGCAAAATAAAGTTCTTTTAGTAAGGATAGTAAAATTAACAAATTAAAATTGTTGTAGAGCTCTTTTGGCTTACTGGATTCAATATATGAAAGCAATTGGTATCTTGAACAAAAAAGTGAGTCCAAAGTACTTATTAAAATTATGATGATAAGGTGTTTTAAGCCGTTGGCTATATCTATTGGACCTTTTGGAATCATGACTATGGATGCAGCAATTTCAGTAAGTTAAAATAAGGAATCCGTAGATTTTCGTTATTTGAATTGGCGAATCAGGTAGGCTGTGAGAGAGAAAGATAGCAACGGATGACTGTTGCTTTTTCTTTCTAATGCGACCACGTTTTTAGGGCTTTGCTTTATCTCTCCAGGTTCGTATATGCTTGAAGTTAACAAATGATGATTAAGCATTCTAATATAATTTTTGCGTTTGTCTATACACTCTCAATCTCAAAAACTAAACATAATTTTGTAGTATTTATTTATTAACAAACTTAATAAAAATTCACAATTATTTTGATTAATCATAAAAAATGAATAATAATAAACATTTCTTCGCTAAACGTCCACGTCTCGTCAATAAAAACTTGAGTAAAACCTTCCGGATCTTAATTTCTATTTTTGATATGCTCCCTTAGAAAATTTATTTTTTTTATAAACGATATCTGGCAAGTCCATTAAAATTTTTCTGTTATTTAATTTTTTATTACTTGCAGCCTATAGTTTTAATCCAGTCTTAAAAGGAATCAATCAAAAACTGAAAATATTTAATTATTTCTCTAAAATTCTGTCTTATTGTTGATAATATTACATATCTTTTTTGGGGCACTGCATCAAAATCGGGCGTTTCAAAATAGCGCACTTCAAAATAGCGAATATCAATTAGGCGCATTTCAAAAAAGCGCATGTCAATTAAGCGCATTTAGAACTGTCCTATATAAAGAATTATGTATATTTTTGATTTTTAATTATTCCTAAACAAAAGGTTTTTGGATTTTTCTATCAAACAAGATAGAAAAATTTGTTCTAGCATTCACCGTTTTAAAGTTTTTTTAACTTCAAAAGGTATCGTTTCATTATGCCGCACCATGTAGATTTAATTACAAGTTTTATGCATTAAACCTTTATTTACTTACCTAAAGTTTAATACCTTTTCCTTTATAAAAAGGTTAGATACTTCTCTGTTAAATTGGTTGTTTTTATTTACCTAGTATTTGTTATACTACCAGTTATTTTAATGTCATTGTTACTTTAACAGCACAAAAATATTTATAAAGTCTTATTGTTTGTATTTTGCCTACAATACGATACATGGAGTTTAAAAAGTCGCAGAAAGGTAAAGATGTCTTATATAATGATGGATATCGCTACAGTAAAGACCGCACCACTTCAAAGTCTACTATTTGGAGATGTACTAGAGCTTGCTGTAAAGGACGTTTAATGTCCACGGGTACCGATATATCACTGCGGACGGCCCATAATCACGGACCTAATCCTGCCCTAAAACAAGTAAACGTTGTTTTAAAATATTAGCCCAAACAACCAACTACAAACCAAGAGATATTATGCAAGCTTCCACATCTGCTGTTTCAGATAAGGCAAGGACTTTAATACCCAGTGATGAAGCTTGTAGAAATATAGTACATCGTCAGAGAATAACGCCGTATTCCCAAAAAATACTGACAAATATGACCATAAATAATAATGAGCCGTTTTTACTATGGGATTTAAAAAGTAAGGATGAGAAAGCTAGCCGGATCCTTATTTTTGCTACGCGGAACAACATTTTACTCCTCGAGTTCAAACACTGATGCGCAGATGGGACTTTCAATGTTGCACCGGATCTATTTACCCAATTGTTTACAATTCACGTGTTTTTGGATAAAAAGCAATCCCTGTAATATATGCATTATTAGAAAACAAAACCTTACAAACATACAAAAGATTGTTTGCAAAATTGGTTGACATTAAACCGAAACTAAGTCCGGAAAGTGTGCTTTTAGACTTTGAGTAAGCATCAATTTTCGCAATTGAAGCTTGTTTTCCAGGCACTATGGTAATTGGTTGTTTATTTCACCTCAGCCAAAACCTCTGGAGGATAATTCAAAAGTTAGTACTTACTGAACAATATAAAAACTCAGATGACTTTAGACTTCAATGCAAAATGTTGTTGGCATTAAGTTTTATTCCAGAAAAAGATGTCCAAATCACGTTTGAAATTTTATCGGAACAATTCCCCGAAGAAATGGCACCACTAATGGGTTTTTGGGAGACCAATTATGTAGGAAACAGAATCAACAAAGTTGACCCGCGGTTCAGAATTAGCATATGGAATTTGTTTAATAGGGTAGGCGCTAATCTACCAACTAGCAACAATTCGCTAGAAGCATGGCATAGGAGCTTTCAAAACTGTTTAGACTGCCATCATCCATCAATTACAAAGATAGTGGACCAAATAAAAAAAGACCAGAACAAATGGGAAATTTACATTAGTCGCTATAGATCTGGTTTTCGGTCAAAAGATGCACCACATAGCAAATACGTCCAGCAAAAAGAACGCATGAAGGTTCTAATCAAAAATTACTCTTTTAGAAATTTAGAAGCTCACCTAAAAGGCGTTGCTAATAATTTGTCTTTGTAGACCTAATGCTAATTTTGTTTTTTTTTTCACTTAAATGTTCAAAGAATGAGACGTTTAAAATATATTCCAATTTACGTTATGAATCTAGTTTTTATTGCCCCAGTCCTAATATATCTTAACAAAAACTGTGCATTTCGGCATCTCAGAAATGCGCTATTTTAATAGCGTAAATTTAAATTTGCGCTCTTTTAAACTGCGCGTTTTTAAACTGCGCCTAATTGATATGCGCTATTTTGAAGTCCGCTATTTTGAAACGCGCTCTCTTGAAACACGCTATTTTGTTACTGGGCTATTTTGAAATGCGCTATTTTGTGTGCGCTTATCTGACATGCGCTATTAAGAAACGCGCGATTTTGATGTAGTGCCCTTTTTTGGCGTATATGGAATAAATTGTCCTAGAATTATATTTTTCAAATTATATTATTATTTTGGTTTTTACGGTCTTTTGCTTGAAAGACAAACTGGAAGCGTTATCCTGATCTGATTTTATCCTATTTTCGTTTATACATGGTGTTATTTAATAAGTATCGGATATTTCGGAAAGTGATTTTTGAAGTCTTTTAAGGTAAAAAGTTCCTATGAACATGTGGTCTAAGGTGCTTCGTTTTCAAGATACAGGGTATCAAAGTTTTATTTTAATTTTTGTTTTTTTGCATAATTTCATTTCCTAAACAATGCCAAATTCTGAATGAAAATTGGTACCAGAGCTGTCAAAACTTAAAGTACTTTTTTGTACTTCAAGTATTTTACTTTAAGTACTTGTACTTGATTAGTTTTTATGAAGATACTTGGATTTTTACTTGATTTGACCAAGTAAATTACTTGAAGTATTTTTTTAAGTACTTGAAGTATTACGATGTACTTGAAGTAAAAAAAAGTACTTCAAGTAAAAAAGTACTTTAAGTAAAGAAAGTACTTCAAGTTAACAAAAAGTACTTGAAATAAAAACAATACTTCAAGTAAATAAAAAGTACTTGAAGTAAAAAATCAACCAAGTACTCGAATTTACACGCCTTAGATAATCGTACAAACAAGTTAAAACAAGAAATACGCGCAACCGCTGCTGTTTCTATTGTATTGCATTACAGCGCTCATTTGAATTGGATCCAACAGCAAGACAAGTGCATCAAGTGTAAAATCCCTTATTTTGATACCCAACTTGTTATATTTAATAATGATTACTAACAACCATTTTTCATGACAATTTTATTATCGAACGCATTCAGGATACGAAACAGTTTCCAAATCACTCCCGAACTGTATTTTAATAGGCAACTTAAACAAAATTTCCACTAATAAAATGGAAACGACATCAAAATTGAAGTTAGGTTGTTCTGACTTGATTTTGTGTTGATGGGAAATTAAAATATTTCCCAAAATAGGTTTTGGGTGCCAACCTGCAGTAGGCACCCATATGAAAACACTCGCTTTTGACAGATGTATCGGATGCCAACGGGTGCCAACGCTAACCCGTTGGCAACCACAAGAAAAAAAAAACATTTTCGGAAAAACCAATATTTCCTATAATAGTTTAAGGCCCAAGCGCTCACCCGAGTACGGTATTGTAGGCCTGTTGCCATAAATTTACATACGAAATTTTACATTATTTCGGACATCGGATGCATAAGATCCTGACTTAAAATGGGACACTTAGCAACTCTCTTAATTTATCTCTTACTTGTAGGGGGCGCTATCTACATGTATATTCTTACTTTCAAAAGCTCATGACTTTTTGTACAACCTTGTATTTATATTTAAAATAACTTTTTTTAATCAATATAAAATATGTGTAAAAAAATTAAATAGACAAACACTAAATAAAAACGGGGTAAAAAACCAGATGAAAATCACAATAAATGTTGGAAATGCCCACCTCCTGCCTGTAGGTAAGCATCCAATTTTCTCATTGATTCACGTACCCTTTGGAAAATTTCTGGAGTATTTTTAATCGTTATTTAAAAGTTTATAATTTGATTTATCAGTTCTTCTTTATTTTGAATAGGTGTTCTAGGATTACTGCCCACACGTTAACAAAAAATTGTTTTTCAAAATGCGATTCCTGTATTACATGTGGGTTTTTATTTAACAACATATGATTGTTATGAAAATTAGGTATAGCGTTACGTGAGAAATTTGCTTTGTCGGTAAACAGGATAAGATTTTTAAACAAAGGGTTTTGAAAAAGGCCTTGGAAAAACCAACGACAGAACTTTATACGTAAGGAAAAGTCACGAAGTAGCAGTGCCTGAACTCTTTGAACATGATAGCGATATAACAAATTGTCCACTAAAATTTTCCATACCAGAAAATAAAAAATATTTAACGTAAACGCTACTTTCCTGGTGCTCGTTTCCGGCTGTTTTTCTACCATATTAAGGACTACATCTTCGATATCTGGGGTTCTTACCGTTCAAACTGCACCCGACACGTGACTAGCTTTTTTAAAGGTTCCTGTTTCTCTTAACCAACCGTGGGTTCTTGAAAAGGTTTTAAAGTTGGAACTATGCGATCCGGATAACGTTCTTGATACAAACGCCTGGCTTTACAAGCATTTCCATTAGCAATTGCCTATCAGCATACTCGGCATTGGTAAAATTTGGGGTTTAAAAAACACTCATTAATATTGATAACCTACTACCCAACTGTACGTCAAAATTGTATTATGTTTGAATTTTTACATAACAACGCAACAAAACGCACTAGACTACTTGATAAAACCGTCATTTTCAGGAGTCTTAGCATATTCATTACTTAGCATATGCATCGATTATTTTAAACTAGAATATTTCGAAAACGGTTACTTCTAGCGACATCTATTAGGAGTACCTTTTTCGCGTAAAATGACTAAGGAATTTATTTCTTTTACCAGAAATATAAATACAAGGTTGTACAAAAGTGATGAGCCTTTGAAAGTGAGAATATACATGTTGATAGCGCCTCCCACAGGTAAAAGCTAAACTAAGAACAATTTTAAATTTTTCATGTCAAAAAATCTCCAGGTACCAATTTTCGTTCAGAAATCAGCATTACTTAAGAAATTATGCAGAAAAAACCAAAATAAAAATAAAACTGACACCCTGTATCTTGAAAACGAAGCATTTTAGACCACACGTTTATAGGAACTTTTTACCTTAGAAGACTTAAAGGTAAAATTTTACTTTACGGACACCACGCCGATTTTTATAAAATTTTGCATACAGGAGTTTTTTGAGGCGCTGATCACGAATCCAAAATTAGTTTTTTTCCAGTAATCTGTGGTTTTTCAGTTATTAGGCCTCCAAGTGGACTAACATCAAAATGGATATTTTTTCAAAATTCGTCCTTCTTGAAACTTATTACCATCACAATGAAACATACACTGATTGGGCACTTATATATTAAACGAATACACTAAAATTTACAAAAGTTTAATGCTTATTTTTAGTAAAAAACACCTCAAATAAATCCAGTTTTTTATATGTTTACAACTTAATTATAAATCAGGCAACCAGTTATACATCATATATCTTTCAGAAAAGTGGATTCATTTGAAATAATTTTTACTTAAAGTAAACAATAAATTATTGTAAATTTGTGTGTATTTGTTTAATATATAAGTGCCTAATTAGTGTATGTTCCCATTTGTTGGTAATCAGTTTCAAGAAGGAAGAATTTTGAGGTTAGTTCACTTGGAGGTTTCGTAACTCAAAAACCAAAGGTTGCCGAAAAAAAAACTAATTTTGGATTCGTGATCGGCGCCCCAAAAAACCCCCTTATGCAAAATTTTATAAAAATCGGCGTGGTGTCCGTAAAGTGAAATTTTACCGACTTGAAAAATCACTTTTAGAAATATGGGACACGTATTAAATAACACCTTGTATATGCGATCGTTGTTGAGCTCAATTTTGTTGCATCTGCGGCTCGCTGTATTACATTCTTAATTTAAAGTGCGGTTCCGTTTCGAGCATGTTCCCTATTCAGTGAAAAAAAGCCAAAGATATTTAAATTATCAGCTGCGATTGTTCATTATACTTATTATATTTTTTCCCGGGTTATTTAAAACTTTTCGAAATAACTTTGAACAACAAGTCGACACATCAATGTTTTTGACTGACAGTGACGGATTCTTCACATAACCAAAATCCAAAGTTTGTTCTCACCGCTGTTTGGAATATACTAAGCACAGATAAACAAAAATAACGTCATTACAAATGGTTATTATTCCGACTATTATATATTATACGAGTAAAGTAATACTAGCCCAGTCATATTAGGTAAAAAAGGGTTCAACCTCGGAATAAAAGATAATTAGCTGTAAATTGGTATAAATTTTTATTTTGTCGTTTTAAATGTTGTCTCAAAAGTCACAAATGCTATCGTGTCCGCGTCTTAAGATATTGAAAGTCAAAGGTCATAAAAATCGGTTTTTCGCTAATATCTCGGTTCCTATTGCTTAAATGAGATTTGCACCTATTATGAAAGTTGTAGAGTATAATATTCTCCACAACTTTTAAATAAACTTTTTTTTCATACGATTAACCGTTTTTGGGATAGAGCGCGAAGAGTGCGCAGCGTACATTCACATATAGGCTAATGCAAGGTCAAGCGTGAGTTACGGTTATCAGTACGTTTTCAGTAGGTTTTACCGCTTTCAGCCGTTAACAAATATGTCAATATTAATGATTGTAAAGTCTCATTGTTACTTTTCCAGAGAATAACTATAAGCAAAAAATTTGAAAGTAATCTACAAGAATATCTTTAATATGAAGTAAGCCCGTATCTGACATCTTTATTTGATAGTAATGGCATGAGAAAAACCACGAAAGGGACATTATATGACAATATGATACCTGTCGATATCAATCTTGATATAAATAATGTAACATACATTATCGATTGTAAATTTCTTCTGCATCGCGCCGTATGGAGCAAAACGATATTTTCTCCATTATTTTAGATAAATACATTAAATATTTACAGACACATTATGGCTCGACAATTGTTGTTGTATTTGACGGATATTCGGACTATAGTAAAAATATCAAAGCAATAGAACAACATAGAAGAACTGCTGCAATTTTAAAATCATAAAAAGTTTGTTTTGACGAAACAATAATTGTGCCAATCAGCCAGGAAATTTTCTATTTCATCGGTCTAATAAAAAAAAATTATCGACATGCTTGTTGAAAAATTTAAAACTGTTAATATCACAACAAAACAAGCTAGAGATGATGCTGATGTTCTCATCATTGACACAGCTATTGCCTTATCAGAACCTTAAAAGACTGCCTTAGATATATAATATTAATTTGCTCGTTATTTTAATTGGACATACTCAATCACATCAACAGGGAATTTTCTTTAAAAAAGTTGGCAAAGTTTTGACCAATATCCTCGAACTAAAAAACACATTTTATTTTTACACATACTTAGTGGCTGTGACACGACTTCTGCGCCATTTAAAAAAGAAAAGGAAACAGTTACTAGAGCATTGGAGTAAATTTCTAATTTGGATAAACTAGTGGAAGAATTTCAACAAGAAAACTGCCCCGTATAAACATTATTTGAAAATGGAGTGCGCATCTTGTTGGCATTATATAATGCTTTAAAATCTAAGGACAACATTGATCATGAAACTAAATAAACATGTACAAATGCCAACACTTCCACCAACAAGTGTGGCAGCTCATCAACATATTAATAGTGTCTACTATCAGATTTAAACGTGGTTAGGGAAGAACTAAGAACCTCAAAAATGGAGCTGGATGCTTAAAAATAAAATCCTGGAGCCCATAATAACGTTAATACCTCCAGCACCAGCCGAACTACTAAACATAATATTTTGTAATTGCAAAAATGGTTGTGGTTCCCGCTGTGGATGCAGAAAATCAGGGCAGCTATGTTCTTTAGCTTGCGGCCAATGCAATGGGCAAGCTTGCCTCAACGCTCCACTATATCCAAGTAATACCGATAAAGAAAGCACATACGATCCTGAAATTTTGGAAGGTTTGGAGATGAATATGACCGATAATGAGGATGATAACAATGAATTGAACATTTTTAAGCGTCAACAAGAAGAAGACGACGACGAAGAAGAAGATAGCTAGCTTACATTCACAATTTTATTATAATTAAAATCAACAAAAATTCTTTTAATATTTAAACTTACATTTTAATAAATGTACAATATGCCATATTTAATGATAAATAAAGATATGTGTTAAATATATTCCCTTACTGTCTTTTTATTTTAAAATATAATTAAAATATATAATCCAAAATGAATAATATACTATAGTTAAATAGTTAAATATAAATAATTAATAATTAGTACATAAAAGTAAGCATTGTTTAATAATTATAATTTTTTAGTAAATAATTGACTTTATACAACGTACTGATAACCGTAACTCACGCTTGACCTTGCATTAGCCCATATATCACTGTAGCACTCTTCGCGCTCTACCGCAAAAACGGTTAATCATATAAAAAAAAACGTTTAAACAAAAGTTATAGAGTATTTTATACTCTACAACTTTCATAAGAGGTGCAAATCTCATTTAAGCAATAGAAACCGAGATATTCGCGAAAAAACGATTTTTATGACCTTTTGACCTTTAATATCTTAAGACACGGACACGATAGCATTTGTGACTTTTGAGACTACATTTAGAACGACAAAACAAAGGTTTATACCAATTTAAAGGTTATTATCTTTCATTCCGATATGACTGGGCAATACATGTTTGCCACTACTGCAAAAATATATATTTTTTTGTGAGTAACGTTTACCCTCATTAACAATATAGTTTCTTAATCTAACTGTTTTATTTTTGTTTTAGAGAATGAAGTTGGCGTATTCAGTACTATCTCTATTATCTAGCAAAAGTTAAGCTTACATTTTTAAGATGTAAGCAGTAGTAAATTGTTAAATATCACATTTCCTTATTCATTTATCTTTATTCGTTTTTTAAAAATAAGGAAATAAAATTGTTAAATATAAATGATTTAGTATTGTAAAGCTTTTTAAAGAAGCTTATGAAATCGATTACACTGCTTATAAAGTAGGTAGATTACCTGTTTAATATACCATTTTCCTTTGGTTATATTTATTCATAGGTTTTATTGTAAATTACTTAGTCTGTTGAATAAAAGAAATGCAGCAAATAAAACATTTATTTAGTTTTAGGTGAACTTTAAATTATTCGGCTTTATGTAAAGTTAAGTCGCTAAATTATAGACTTTTAATGCTGATTAAGTAGTTTATTTATTAAAACTATTAGACAAATCCTTATCTATTTTTGATTAGATACGCCAGGTGGCAGGCAACCAACTTGAAAGATATTTTAAAGGTTGCTATTTAAATTGACGAAGTTATAAATAGACCAAAAGTCTATATTTATGCATTTTTAGTTGTCTATACTATAATCGTTGATTAATAGAAAATCATGCATTAATAGGGGCCAATAATGCATTGATTTTGTATATGATAATAATACTTATAGATTAACCATTGCGAAAAAAATGTTTTTTTGTTACGAAGGTGGGATAAATAATACCAATGTTGCCGGTGGAAAAAGAGTTTTTCCCAAACCTCTTCGCCCAACAAGCAAGGGATGTGTTTTTAGAGGGGGTAGGTTTCCAGAGTTTTAATCATTTACTTTTACGAAGTAAAAGAAGACAGGTGAATTTATATATATATATATATATATATATATATATATATATATATATATATATATATATATATATATATATATATATATATATATATATATATATATATATATATATATATGAAAAGAACATTCGACACATAAGTAAATTTAAGTAAAACGCACAAAACCGTCATATACTTATTTTTTGTCAATCGACTTGAATTTGTACATATACTCTTATACTATTTCCAAATACAAACCTTTTTGGAATCACAAATATTTCATTTTCAGTTAAAATATATTTTGTTATAAAAAAAATTTCGTATGTCTGGTTTTGCATCTGAAACGTTCAATTGTTCTTATGCTCCAAGGAACTGAATGTCTGGTTTTGCATTTGTGGAATATCAGTGTAAAATGGAGTTTCAACAGTAAAGAATTTCAAGAAATATCATTCAATATTATTTATTTAGGTAAAGTACACCAATTAGCGATTCTAGTTTTTCGTTGGGGGTATGGATAAAATAACTAAATCATCATCAGAACAAGATTTTCGGGGGTTTTTATTTTTTTTCCTTGAAACTTTTTAAAAAAATAAAGAGGTTCGTCCTTTGCCTATTCAGCTCCATAGTGTTTCGTTAACAAAGATGACATACTTTTTATTTTTTTGGGGCCAAAAAAATTCTTCCCCAGCAAGGTTTTTTTTAAATGTAAGTGAGTAATTTTTTCCCCCTTTTTTTCAGATACTTTTAGTAACAGAAGTTTTATTTTTGTGAACTGTTCCCTTTACCAGAACAGATCCGAGGGTTTTTAAAAAAGATTCTTTTGGGGTGGTTAAAAAAGGAAAGCCAGGAACCGGAATTTTTTATTTTTCAGTTCATCTTTCCAGTTAAAAACCTAAATCTGTCCCCATCTTCAGCATTGTAAATAGTCCTTTAAAAATTGATGTACTTTCCCCGGGTTTAAATTTCAGGAGCATTTTTAACTTTTTTTTTGTTTGGCCAAATACTCGGTCGGGGGGGGGGAAATTAAAACCAACAACGGAAATAAAAGTTCTACGTATTTTATCTGGGGAAAAGCACAGCACTGAAGCCAGATACTAGCATGCCAACCATCGTGCTATTTTTGTTTTGCCCCCTGCAACCATCTCTACTAAGCGTACTTTTTCTATATGTTTATCAAATTTTAAAATTTTTTAGGTATACAACACTGCGGAAACTATCTCATTTGAGCTTTTTGACGGTCTGTCTGTGCCCAAAAAAAGGCTTCGTAGTTCTTGGGTTAAGTTGTGATTTTGGGTTTCCACTTACCACCGAAAAAATTTACAGGTTTATCTGGATCCCAAAAAAACCCCAACCCCCAAAAATTTTTTGGGAAAGTTTTTACAGTCAAAAGAAATATTGCAACTGTGGGATCATCCTCCTTAATAGATCATAGAACGCTTTGCTGCGTAGTTTGTGTACTGTTGTTCTGTCATCCCCTTTTTGTTTTTCTTGTGATCGGGGGTGTTCTTAATTTTTTCAAAAAAAATTAGATACTGAGCAGACATCTCCCTTTTTGGGATCCAAAGCCAATGTTGTATTCCCGAAAAAAAATTTTTTTTAAGAAACACTTTAATTTTTTGATGATCCTTCACTCGAGGATTGTACATCTTCCATAATTTAACAATATTTAGTTTACAAGGCAAGTATCGTTTGACAACAGTTTTTTTTTTTGCATAATGAGTTTTACAACATGTAAGGGATTCAATGAAATCGTTTATAGCTCGAATTTGTTGAATTGTCTTGGGGACACCCTATCACCTGCTCTTCTTTTTTTTGGATAAGTTCCGGTCTCGTAAATTTCTTTAATATTCTTTAAAAATCGGCTTTTTTCCTCCCCCCAAAATTGCCACGAATAAAACAGGAATCATACCCTTTAAAGTTTTGATTTTGTATTTTCCCCCAATTTTTTTGGTTTATTCCGAACATTCACTTTGTTTGGGGCTACCTGCTCTTTTTGGTTTATTTGTCTCCAAATGTTTAAAAATAAAATGCCCGGGGAAATTTTTTTTGGGGACTTTTTTCAAAAAAATTTTCATTGAACTTTCAATCTCCCCCCTTTGGACCAGAAGAACTAAAAAAAATGAAAACATCCCACATCGAGGAAAAAGGGAAAAATTTAATTTTTTTAAAATTCCAGACGCAAAAACTCCCCCCTCACATACTTTCGTCCCTGCCTGAAGAGATAAACCCCCGGAAATTTTTTTGTTCTTATATCGGAAGTATACAGTATTACGGCCACTGACAACACATCAACGGTTTTTCGTATATTTCAAAAGGGGAATTTGCACAACAATGCGTTGGGATCAATATTTTGGAAAGATCCTTTTCTGAGATAGCAGCATTTTTAAAGTTGCCGAATCCAGAGCTAAAAAATCAAAGCTTCCGGTGATCTTCTAAACGTTACTTGAAATTTCCCCGGAAAAGGACTCATAGATATAAAGCGGTTAGGGGTTGGAAAAAATCGACAACGGTAGCCGAGGGATTTACAAGAATCAACAGGAAAAAAAAAACGGGTTAAAAAAAAAAATAAATTTCAACAACCAAAAAAACTCTCAAGAAGGGGGAAAAAAAAGGGGCCCTGTTCCACAGACGCTGTTTAATCAGCTAAAATACAATTTTTCCTTAACATCGAGTAGCGAACCATCATCGACGTTCCTAACTCCGCTTGCGTCGTTCGTAAAACCGGTTTTGGGTGGGAAAAAAAGTATACTTTGCGCACTTTTAAAAGGAAAAAAAACCCCAAAGCGCACAGCGTTAGAGAAGTGGTCAAAAAAAAATAGGGGGAAAATTTTTTTTAATTTCCCCAAAAAATTTTCCCAAGATGGGCAACCACCAAGGGAAAAAATTTAAAAATCCTTTTTTTTCTTCAAAATAGGCTAATATTAGGTATATTTTTTATAAAATCAGAAAAGTTAACCAATTATGTATAAAAGTAAAAAGAGGAATTTTTTTTATTCTACTAGGAATACACAGTTCTGTATTTCCAATGGAAATATACCAGGTGGTGAAGCCAGACTGGCCATGGGGGAAAACCCATATAAATTTTGATACATTGAAATTTGGGCTCTTTTTAATTTAAAAAAAAATTGTATTAGACTATTTTGAAGACGTTGATAAGATTAGCTCAAATACTAAATTTTTTTTTTTTTCTCATAAGGCAATTAAAAGTTATTTAAAAAAAACTATTTGTAAAATCGTTGCATACCTGCTACATCCTTTTAAAAAATCCACCAGTAATAAATAAAATGTCTTGTCCCCTTTTTAATTCCCAAAGTTTTATTTGTATTAGTTTTTTTAAAGTTTTACAGTATTAAAGAAAATAATTTTTGAAATTTTTTTAATAAATACAAGTAATTACATTGAACTACATAATGAGTTTTTTTCAAAAATTGAACAATTTTATAGGAAAGGGGAAAAAAACTTAAAAACTGTCAAAAAAAACTTTTTTTTCCAACACATTAAACCCCAAAAGCTAATTTTTTTTAATTAGATGTTTTTAAAAAGACCCCCGTTTACTGCTAACAAATCCCAAACGGTTATAAAATTTTTTGTTTTTAAATTTGAAGTTTAAATGGATAGTCGATCGCACCGCTGAAATTGAAATTTTTTAAATTTTTCTAAATTTTGATAACTCAAATTTTTATAAAAAATTTTTTTAAATGACCTTAAAGAAAGAAGTCGTTTGGCAAAAGATCAGAAGACCAGCTAGCCAATTTTTTTGGGGGAATTTGGTCCTATAGTGAGTCCATTGGAAAAAATTTTTAAAATATTCCCCCTTCTTTTGAATTTGTGTTGCGGGCAACCAAAACCCTTTGAAACCAAATGTTTTGATTGTTGGGAAACTTTTCCAATGCCGGCCTCACTTATTTGGGTAATGTTTAAAAAAAATTTCCCCAAAGGATTCAAGAAAAAAGGTCCAATAATCCGATGTTCCCCAAAATACCTTCCCAAACGTTTACCTTTTTTTGAGTATTGAGTCCTTGTAGATAAAATCTTGGGGGTTTATTTTCTTTTTTCCAGTATCTGATGTTTAAAGATTTTGGGAATTTGTTTAATGAAAGGTACTGTCACTAAACAAAATTGCGTAAGAGATTTGTCATTTTTAAAAACCCCTTAAAAAAAAATCTGCTTTTGGGGTCCCATCCCCTTTCCCCCTTAATTCCGGTGTTTTTTTATTTGGGAATGATATTTATACTTTTTTGCTAGTACTAGTTTTGACCCTTTTTACAATTTTTCCAAGAAGCCGGTGTTTTAATTCCTTTTTTTTTTCATAAAGGGGAAAACATCTAAATCGGAATTTTTTGGGGTCTTCCATTCCGGGGTACAAAAATTTTTCGCTCTAAGCAGTTGATTTATTAATAATAGTACCTTTTGTCTCAAACTTATAAAATATTTTGAACTTTTGGGTTTTATTTAAATATTCGTCGGGAAAAAAAAGGAGAGAACATGTTGGATACTCTTGGGGTAACTATTTTTCATGTAATACCATTTAATCATTGTTATTTTCTTCAATACTGTAAAACATTTTGAAAAAAATTTAATACAAAGTAAAACGTAAATTTTTAAAATTGGGGAAGACATTTTATTTTTTAAAATGGTGGATTCATTAAGGTATGTGCAGGATGAAGTTTTTTCAAAAAGTTTTTTTTAAAAAATTTTTTAATTCTTTATCAGAAAAAAAAAATTTAGAATGTGTCCCTTTTTCTTATCAACGTTTTCCCCAAAAAAAGTTAATACAATTTTTTAAATTCAATAGGGGAGCCAATATTTCAATTTTTAAAATTTTTCAGGGGGTTTCCATGGTCAGTCTGGCGATGCACCCCCGGGGATGTTTTCTGCTGTGCAAAAAAAAAATAACAGAAGGGCTTATAAAAACAAGGGGGTCGGGATAATAACGGACAACCAGGCATCACTAAGGGCACTAGCAAACCCCAAGTAACTCCAAGGTGAAATGGGGATGCCAAAAAGAACTGGAACATTCGGAAACGCATCAGAAAGTTAAAACCCCCATTCTATAAGCAAATAATACGCTTTCAAAATCACCCCATTTTCCCTTTTTTTTGGAGATTAACAAAAGACGTTTAAAAAATTTTTTATTACCCTACAGGATTTTAAGCCTTAACTGTTGTCAAAATCTTTTTAAAAAAAATTAAAAAAAGGGAAATTTTTTGAAACAAAATCTTTTTCCCCCTTTTTCTATACAACAGCTGGTTTGTAAATTAGGATAAATTTTGGGGCCAAAAAGGTTTAAAGGGTATTTATTATTCAAAATTTTACCATTTTCAAAAATTTCCCCAAGACACTGGAGAATTAATAGTTTTAAAAGAAAACCCCTTTAATTTTAAAAAAGGGAAATTAAATTTTTTTTTTTTTTTCTCAATTTTTTTTTAAGTATGTGTACAATTTTTTTGTATTTAACTTAACATACATAAATTTTTAAAAACCCCGGTATTTCATAAGTTACATCTGGTTTTTTTGGAAGGGGTTATATTCAGTAAAAAAGGGGACAAATTTTAAAAAAGCAATTTTCCCCCTTTGTTGAGCAATTTTTGGTATTCGGGATGTTGAGAAAAAAATTTTATCAACATAAAAGGTGGAACCAAAAATGGCCCTTCAAGGCTAAAAAAAGGGTTTCCCTTAATATCTGCCAAATTATGGAATTGGAGAATTTTTTTTTTAAACAAAAAAAAAGCCCCCCCCTTTTAAAAACAAAAAAATGACCCTTAAATTTTTTTTTTTAAAAAGATAGTTTTAAAAAATAACGGGACCCAAAAGTCCTCTTATTTCAGCTGCCGCTCCACCGCTAGAATGCCGCTATCTTCATGGATTCACTTATAAGCGGGCGGACGAATTGTTCCATTACCCGGCACTAATGTGCATATTTTTATCATTCAAGGTTCATCGGAATGAGAAAACCCGTACCTATGCATATAACCTTGGGTCCATTCTGATTTTTCTACAATATTAAAAAAAAGGGCAAAGTTTTTTTTTTAATTTTTGGAAAAATCCCCTTTTTTAAATTTTTAATATTTTTTTTAAAAAGGTTTGTTTTTAACATTTTTTTTTATAATGAGACCTTAGCAAGTGTTTAATGATCCAAAAAAACCCCTTACCATCTTTTTGCATTAAAAAAAAATTGTTTTCCCCCTCTGCATTTTTTAGGTTTCTTATCTATCCAGTGGGAAATTTTATGGATTTTTCGACCCTTGGGAAAAAATTTGTGTTAAAAAAAAAGGTGGGACTTTTTTTGTAGATTTCGAGGTAAACTTTTTTTTTTCTAAAAAAAATTTCAATTTCATTTTTGGGGAGATTTTGCGGAAACCTTTTTTTCATTTTTTTTGGAAATTAAAACTTTTCTGTTAAAGATCCGAAAGACCTAAGAATTGCGCCAAAAAATGAAAATTGTAAATTTTTTAAGCTTTTTTAGGTCTTCAGTTACTGGACTATTACCTAAATATGTTTATTTTTATTAGAAAACATAAGAACATCATTAGAGTCCGTTTTACAATGGGATGTTTTTTTTTTAATTAAAAATTTTGGTGGTTTTTAAAAGTTGTCAAAAGTGCACAATATTTTTCACGTTGTTCTTTATATTATTGTTAAATGGTGGTTGCTTAAAAAATAACAAGTAATCTTTAAAGAATTTTTTAACCAATTTTTTTTCTTTACCAAAATTTTTTTTCCTAATTTAGGGGAAAAGGCAAGTTGCATCTTCCTCTTTTTTTTTTTATAAGCCTTTTTAATGCGAAAATTAGAGAGATTGATAATAGATCTTCCCTTTTAGCTTCTTTTTGTTAAATATATAGTAATTGACTCTAATTTTTGTATATAATGAATCCTCTCATTTTTTTTAAAAATTTTATGTCAATTAATATGTAAAATTTAAAAATTTTTTTTTTTTTTTGGGGGCATTAATAACAAAGTCGGTATTTTTTTTTTAAAAAATTTAAAAAAATAAAAGAAAAAAAATTTTTAAAGCGCCAACTTTATGGCCATAAAAAAAAACAATTATTGTTTTTTGATATGAAAACAAAATTAAAACGAAAAAAAATTATTATTTATGTGATCAAATTTGAATATTCAAAATTTACAGTACAAAATGTAATGACACAAACTTGTCATGTTAAATAAAGCTCATCTTCGATTTTGCAAGCTGACATGGTTTTCTTTGTTAATCTAAACCTTTAAAAAGAAATTATCCATTTTAAATGGTTTTTCCTAAAATATATGAGGAAAAAAAACACCCGAACTATTTATTAAATTTTGACAAAAAACTTGGAAAATATTTGGTGTCATAAAAGTATACGCTAATAAAATTTTGAAGGCATTGGAGCGTATTTTTTTTAAAAGGGATTTTTTGTTATATCAGGATCCGAACAATTGAACATTTTACTTATTATTAAGTGATTTTTCGGCATTTGTTTGGGTTTTATTTTTTTTATTGCATTTTCATGCCCGGGGTTTCAAAGCGCAATTTTACCAAGTTCCGAGTTTGAAGGGCCCGATAATCGATTACGGGAAGGGTTTTTT
>JAHBCN010008196.1:0-39935 GCA_019359885.1 Listronotus oregonensis
ATGGAAGGAGTTAAACAGAGCTGAATTAAAAACATTTATTGGGTTAGTGCTTCATATGGGTACTATAAAATTGAATAGACTACAAACAAGATAACTGAAAAAACCACTAGCTATTCAACTTAACAGCTTTTTCTAGCTACATGGTGGGAATAGGTTCATGCTAATTTTAAGATGTTAACATTTTAACAAGAATCCCTTACCCTAAACCAAACCTGTTGATAGATTATTTAAAAATAAGATTAATAATTGTTATTTCAACTCAAAATAATAAATATATTACCCGGACAAAAATATTTCTTAATGAGTCAATGGTGCTATTTCGTGGAAGTTATTGAACTATATTAAAAATAAAGGCACAAGTATGGAGTAAAATTTATTGCTGAGCCAGATGGTACAATATTGAAATTTGCTGTGTATACTGGCACCTAGATGATTATGGTGGCAAAGAACATGCTGCAAATATAGTGCTTCATCTAACATTATTAACTATTATTAAAGTTTTGATCTCGCCTGCAAATTATTGTCAAGATCAACTTACTGTACTGGAACTCTTAGAGTTGATAGAAAGCAAAATCCTGTAGAAGTAAAAACAGCAAAATTGAAAAAAGGCGAAACAATTGCGCGGTATTCGAATGGCGTTATGATAGCTAAGTGGAAGGACAATAGAGGGTATTCTATGTATCTACAGAGTTTAGGAATAATTTAGTAAATTATTTTAATAGAAGGCAACAAGCAAAAGAAAAACCGGAAGCAATTTTTCAATATAATAAATTCATGGGAGGGGTAGATAAAAAGGACCAAATGATGTCGTATTTTCCATGCGAACGGAAGACGTTGCGTTGGTATAAGAAAATTGGGATTCATATTATATATATGCTTGTAATTCTTTTCTTTATATAAAAAATACGAACAACCAAAAAGTCTTTTCGGTTATAGACTTGAAATATTGGAACATCTGCTTCCTGAAAAAAGAACATCCTAATTCGGTGAAAAACAGCAGCCTATGTTCTAACCATGTTCCGGAGAAAAATCCTAAAACGGGGAACAGCAAAAACACGCACATCGCAGGTCCCTTTTTTTGCCATAAAAACAAAATAGGGAAGAAACTGTCTACCATTGTCCCACCTGTCCTGGCAAACCAGCCCTTTGTTTTGAACCATGTTTTACTTTATTTAATGAAAGTTTGTAATTTTATCGTATAAATGTAATTTGATTAATGTAATCTATGCAAGTTACGTTGTAAAGTATTAATTCGTATGACGTCTTTCGACGTCATCCGTCTTCAGCAAATGTTTTTTCTGTAGGTGACTGATGACGTCTAAAGACGGCTTCCCAGACCACAATTTTATGTTTTTTTTTTTAAATAAATTCTTTTGCATACTATTCTATACACCACCAATAATTACGAATTAAAACGAAAACAAAACTCCGCCTCACCGTCAATAACACAAAACAAATAAAAAACGTATACGAATACGTATCAACACAACATTAACTCAACAACTAAAATAGTCGACTGTAATCAAAAGCCGAAACAAAATAATTCATTTTTCATCTTCCGGCAACTGATTTATCCGGAATAATTCGTTATTTCGAAACAAACGCTTCGACTTCGGGGTAAATCGACGGTCGCCGCAATATATCGAATATCGACTAATCACAACTAACACGCGAGAAGAGATGGCATCCACTTTCAGGGTAAAAGCGCGTACAATTTATAAATTTGGCATTTAATATTTAATTCAACTAAATTACTAATAGTAAATCATCATCACCTGACTATATATTTTTACATGGAGACATTTGAGGAGAATAATATGTCTTCAACAGAATCCACACGCTGACTCTGGAAGATATTGGATCGATGACCTTTTATGCCTATCCGGCTGTGGACTACATGGGAATTGCTAGAAAAAGCTTTTTTTTTTCGATACGCATGTTTTGTTAAAAATACTCGTAATAAAAAACGAGTGCAATTAGCTTGTCTTCCTCCAACCTCTGCTTCTGCCCATCAACATCTATTTCGGGTAGAACCAAAAGACTGGGGTTGGAAGTTGATCGACAATACATTTGAACCAGTCCAGACTTTACTCTTACCATTTTACAGAAAAACGCGAAAACCCCGTTTTTGTGACCTTTGATCTTGAATAATTTTTTATTCCAGGTACGGGATCGATAGGGACTTTTCAGATTTTACATATAATGGTGTTCCGAACATTTATACCAATTTTTAGCTCTATGCGAATTTTCCTTTTTAATTTTAGTATCTTACTTTAATAATTTGTGGCGCTGTTTTTAAAATACTTCCATTTGCTATTGTGACGCCACTCTAATTGGCTCCCTTTCGACGGACACTCTTTAATACATTCAGACGGTTCTCCTTACTTCCACCCTCCATAAGTCAGAGCATATTAACGAATGGAGTCGAGCCCAAGGTTGTAATTACAACTTGCATAGGTATTTATGCGTATACGTATATTACACGTATAATAAATATATAAAAACTTAACCTTGACATTGCTGGAATTTGTTCGAAATAATATTATATACGCAATTAAGATTATAAAAGTTTAATAATCTCAATTACGTATATAATAAGAGGTTAAGTTTATTTTAAGTGTAAAATATAATATATATATATATATATATATATATATATATATATATATATATATATATATATATATATATATATATATATATATATATATATATATATATATATATATATATATATATATATATATATATATATATATATATATATATATATATATATATATATATATATATATATATATATATTTTTGTCGCAGTCAACTAGCCTAATAAGCCGTTTGATCAACAGCCTAGCCTCTTTACTAAACAGCGCCGTTTAACTAGCGGCCTGAATGATATTCAGCCGCTTGTTGCAACATTTAATAAACTGGCTGGCTAATGCTTAGGCCAATCGCACGATAGGGTGACCATGTGACAGAAAGAAAAAATATGAAACATCTGACATAAGAAATTCTTTATTAAATATACTTAAAATGTAACATATTACTATTCTTTGGAAATCATGAGATCTTATGTGGTAAGTGGTGGTTAGTTTTGGTCAACAAGTTTTCGATAGAAATTCGCTTTAAAAATTAAATTGCTCACTCACAGCTAAATTCACATTATTATTGTCACTACACTCTACCATTGCACTATTTTTCATTAAACTTTGGAAAACACCATGAAATTTGTTGTTTGTCTACGCCATATTGACAGTTTGGAGAGTTTCGGTGCTATATAGGTGGCAATAAGTAGAACTAAATTGAAATGAACAGGCTAGGCAAGTGATGAAATGTCATCGATCCAAGTCATTCGCCTTTGATCAAATGGCTAAATATCATTCAGGCCGCTAATTAAAAGGCGCTGTTTAGTAAACAGGCTAGGCTGTTGATTAAACGGCTAATTAAGCTAGTGGGCTGCGACATATACATGAATATACGTATAATATACATATTTAGGTTGTAATTACAACCCTGGTCGAGCGCCACATATTAGGGCGCACCGGCACCAACCAAGTTTAGGGAGGTTTTAGGCCACAACTTGAGCATCAGAAGTTATATTTTCCATTTTCTTTAAGAGAACAACAAATGTGACTATGTAATAAAAAATTGGACGTGACAAAATATTTTAATATAAACCTTAATCCGCCTAACGAAAAATTTTAATAGATAATGACACATCATAGTCCGCCATGATTAATTATAACGGCTTTAAATTCAAATCTTAGCTGAAATAAACTATATCAGCTAATTACGTAAACACACTACGCTAATAGACGCATTGCAAAAATTTGTTTTTAAACCATCCCAACGGAGGGAAGAATCTACGGTTATTAACGTGACAGATGAAAGATTTACATCATCGAAATCTTCAAATGTTAGCCTCTTTTTTAGTTTAATCATTTTAAAAACAAAAATTATTGCTTAAAATTGCTCAAAACACAGCTCAACTTTTCAAAACAAAATTTAAAAAAAAGGTTAGGTTTTAGGTTTATCATTCTCCTTCCTTAAATTTGTAATGGGACGTTGCCATAGCCTTTAATTGTGTGAGATATTTTACTTTTATTTAAGGAAAAATTATAAATATTTTAAAAAAATGTTATAGCTTAAACTCATGATTTGACATGATTTTATTAAAAAACTTAAGTGTTTTATGATAAAACTGGTATGTTAATGTTCCACAGGCGGCAACAGTGTAGAAGCGATAACACAACGCAAACAACGTAACTTTAACTTTAATAAGGTTGATCAATGTCAGTTAATAACGTTGTCGCCTATTTCGGTGCTACTGCGCATGCTTTGTATAACGGATAACGTGTATTGCTGTTCAAATAGGTGGCTTAAAATCTCCCTATTATTGTGCTGCATTTACAATGCAATTTCAAGTCCAAGTCCAAGTAAAATTTTAAAATTTGTCATTTACAATGAGAAATTTTTAGGTTATGATCTTTATGATTGTTTTTATTCCGTGTGGTTAATTTTCCAGTGGTTCTTTTTTGTTCTGTAAAACATGAATTATAATAAGAAAAAAATTGTAATATTGGGATCGGCTGCTGTACAGTTTGCCATTATTCAAAATTTGCAGAAAAAAAAAATCCCGGAAAACCCAATCAGTTTTTATATCATCATCGCTCAAGTCATCGTAATACTTCATATTAAACAAAGAAAATACATTAGAACGAAATCTGGTAAAAAATAATAAAATCTAACCTACAAATTTAGAGTTTTAAATTGTTGCTTGTCGTTGGTAAGCAGCTTGGCAAAATTCGAAGTGCACTTCAAATTTTTCCCATTGTAAATGCTAAATGCTAACGTGCTGCCACCATATGACAACAAGCCAATTCCAACTCAACTTGGAATTCGAATTGCATTGTAAATGCAGCATTAGGTTGCTGACCGAGGTTGGTGCCCTCCGTAACTCCTTGGCACAACCGCACAACTACCAAGTGATCTCGAGGACGAGGCGCTAAAATAGAATTTTAGATGAGGCCTTTTACAAGACCTCAAACTTATCTAGGATTGGGGAGCCAAAAATCTTGTTTAGTTTAATGTCTCAAAAACACAGGCATGTTCGCTGTCGCGAAAAAAGTCTATCAATGTTCATCCATTACCTATGAGCGGCCAAGTTCTGTACAACAAAGAGTCGTTTAATCTTGACGGCGTTACTTTTAAGAATAACCTCAACTGCACAAACACATTACATCCATAGCTTCGGCAGCTTCAAAAAAGCTTGGAAGTCTTTTTCGAGCCAGAAAGTATTTCTCTTCTTTCAATCTATATACTATGTATGTATCCCAAATCAGCCCCTTTTTAGAATATTGTTCTCATGTCTGGGGAATGGCGTCCCCTACAACACTTAGCAATCTGGACTCCATTCAAAGAAGAGTCGTTCGCCTTATTAATGATCCCACGCTCACAAAAAGGTTTCCTCTTCTTGCCCACCGTCGAGGTGTTAGGGATCTGTCGCTCTTCTATAGATATTTTCACGGCTTCTGCTTAGAGGAGTTGGCCAGTACAATTCCTTCTGTGGCAGCTCCCAACAGAGCGACACGAGTGCAACTTTTATGCATCCCTTTACAGTTCAGTTAGAAAGTCCCCGAACTTCCCGCTTTCTTCGTACCTTTATCCCTAGAGTGTCAAGATTATAAAACCTGCTGCCCGCAGAAGTTTTTCCTTCTCCTACCAATTTCAAAATATTTAAGTCCCGTGTGAACAAACTCCCTCTCACTACTCTTAAGACACCCACGTACGTTAGTTCTTAGGCATCAGCCTTCGTGGACTGTCTCAAGATAAAAAAAGCCTTTTTTATCCCGAAAGTTGATAACCGCAATAATCGTAATCCAAAAAAACGTTTTAGCTTTTAACGTACATGTTCACTTTTGGAAAGCCAAAATTAATGTATCTAAAATGTCATAGTCATCAAATTGGATATTAACGATCAAACAACGAACTCTGTGTTGTTACTGGAAGTACAATGGTGCATATAAAATTATTATTATACACAATATGCACATTTGCATGACATTTACTTCACTGAAAAAGTATACACAATCGACATTGACTTTAAATAAAACATAATCATTTTTAGAGTACAATATAAAATTTTAAAAATCTAATTACTTAAAAACAGAAGATGTGTATATGATGATATAAATCATCATCATCCGAAGAAGGAAGTACCTACTCTTCACCAACATGATACTATTACTAGAGGATAAACCCACTTGGCGATTTAATTTCGTACGACGTTGCGCATGACGTCACTCGATGACAAAAATTCTGCTTGTCGGTTGGGAAAGCAGTGTTTTAAAGCCTTTTTTTAACGTTTATTGTATTTTGGCATTACTTAATCCATCTAACATCTAAACAGAAATCGGAATGCCATATTAAAACTCGCCGTTTCTGGGGAAATTTGTCATCGAGTGACGTCAGGCGTGCGAGAGAGATAGGCTTATCTCATGCGCGTGGGTTTATCTTCTCGAGTAATAGTATCATGCTTCACCAATGGCGGATTCAGAGAGGGGCGAATGGGGCGATCGCCCCCGTCAGCCGAAAAAGGGAAAAATTTTTAAAAAAATGAGTTAAAAATGGAAGAACGCAACTGTTGTTACGGTACTTAGTTAGATATAAGTTAAAAACTTTTTATGTTGGGAAACGAAGCTGAAAAAAGTGCAAAACCTGACAATTTTTTCAAAATGCATAGATTTGCATGAAAATTTGGGATTAAGCTTAACTAATCGTCCTCTTCAAAAACTATATTTTGCCAATGGGTGCTCTTTATTTTTTAGGGGTGAAAACTACCGTTTATAGCTAAAAGTTATAAAACTGTACATTAAAGCTTAAGTTGAGTAAAATTTGACTTTAATAGGTTAAAAAAGTAGTATTTTGTTTATTTGAAACATTATTTGAAATCTTTCAGCCATTAAAAATCAACCAAACAATTATAACTGCTCAAAAGTATTACTAATTTAATTTTGTAATTTTTAAATCCTCAAAAATTCACCCCTGACAATATTAAAATGCAAAAAATAGTGCAAAACCGCGGATTTTTTTAAAAAATGAATCAAATCGCCTAAAAAATTGGAATTAAGTTCGACTCACCCTCAAAGTGTGCATTACGGCGATGAGCGCTTTTTTGTTTTTAGAGGGTGAAAACTACCCCTTATTACTAAAGCCTTTAAAACTTAGTTCACTTTCATATTTAAGCTTAAATCAAGTAAGACTTGGCTTAAATAAGTTGAATAATAAATGTTTAATCTCTAAAATATAACTTAAAACAATTCAACCTTTAAAAGGATTATGGATTAATGAAAAAAATATATATTTAATGGATAAAATAAAATCAACACGTACAATTACATTAAAAAATGTATTGAAATGAAAAGATATTTACAAAAAAATGTATTTTTGGGCTTTTAGAATGTTTCAAAAAATTGGTTTTTAAGCATAACTTTTTCAGTTTTTGTGATAAAAAGTTCTTAAAAAAACCATTTTGTTAGTTTTTTTAAGAGCTATAAGGTCCTATACATTAAAACTGTTTAAAATCCTTACTTTTTAAAGGGGTGAGTCTAAAGGGCTGAAACAAGCTAGTGCTCGTCTATACACACGCGTTTTAAACGTTTATATCTCACTTAATTTTCGTCATACACTAAATTAAAAATTAAACAAAATGTTTGTAATTCAAAGGGGTACAATTTGATACCTTAGTAATTTTTACGTATCTCCCTTAGGTTTCGAGTTATTTTAAAGAAAAGGTAATTTTTTATTAAAATTCTGCATTTTTTTTCAATTTCAAATCATTTTTTTATTTATGATACATAAATAAAGAGAATTGAAAAAGAGCTACGACTCATTTTAATTAGGGTGGTAATTAGGGGGTTAATTTTGAAGATTTTTGCACTTTAAAAATGTTGGTCTAAATCTATTTTAATCATAACTAACTCAATTTTTATGATACATACCTATTTAAAAAAAAAGGTCTTTGCAAATGCTTCAAAAAAGTTATTATTAGTTTTCCTCGAAAAATACGTAGATTTAGCATTATTTGCCTTTGAAACTCTGAAATTTTGTGTTTGATGAATAACAGCTAACATTTAACAAAGCACAACTTGGTTTGTAGTGGTCCCACAGCAATTACAAAAAAAAAACATTTTATTTTTTTTTTAAAGCTACAATTTTGCTATATACAGTATTTTTGAATAAAATGCATACTTATCGAGTTATTTGCAAAAACCGATTAAAAACGTTGTTTTTATCGACGAAAAACTTCGACTTTCGATTGCAAATAACTCGAAAAATATGCATTTTACAAAAAAAAAAATGCATAGAACATTTTTTGCTTAAAAATCATTTTTCTATCCATACCTACTGTCAAAATTAAAAGTAATTCTATGCATTTTGAAAAAATTGCTATGAAAATTGGTTCGTTTCCTGAATTTTACCGTAATCTGCAATTTACAAGTGGAGCCAGACGGGTAGCTAACTTAAACGGGGAACCCCCGGACCCCCGGACCTCGGAGCTCTTCTACGTTAAGGGGTATTTCAATACAAATACCCCTCAAACCCCCTGGTTATTCTGCCTAAGACCGCCCCCCCCTCGTAAGGATTTTCTGAATCCGCCCTTCCTCTTCACAGTACTTTACCTTGTAAAACTAAAACATTCTCTTATGTAGATGATTAGTTTGGTTTTAAACTACCTAAAACAAATTCTTTAATTTGCAAACCTGGTGGTACAGTCGCGTCTATAGACAGAAATACCACTTTGGCTTCCTGACTTTCGCAAGCGCACATTGGCGCGCCAAATTCAATTCAAGATAATCTGTTAAAATCGGCTGCGTCCATTACTACATTTAATGTAAAAAAAGAAAATCTTGGGTCGTTTCTAATACGTCTCCGCATTTTTACGTCTGATATATAATTGGGAAAATAAGAAGCCTCTTTGCTAACCAGAACTAACCATGACTGACTAGAACTTAGGACTTTTGAGTTTGTCTAAATTATCCTTACATAGAAGTTATTAACAAAATTTGTATAATTTTTGATATGGTAGAAGTTATAATTTTTTTAAAAAGTGTAATTATATATTCCCCGGGTTTTTTCTCATACGTTGTTAAAATTTTGTTTATAACTTCTACAAATAATTTAGACAACTTTAAAAGCCCTAAGTTCTAGTCGGTCATGGTTAGCTCTGATTAGCAAAGCGGTTATTTTCTCCAATTATATTTCAGACGTAGAAATGCGGGGACGTATTAAAAAAGACCCCAAATTATTACAATAAAATGTATTTTTTTAGCCGAGTCCCTGCATAATAAAGCATGTTTCATGTGTCAACACTGTCAAGAAGCTCGCCAGCGGGGGTGTCGCTAGACGCGAGTATCTGAAACGGAGGAAAGAGAGTAACGTAATTAATTGCGCAGCGGAAACTAGAAAGCCAAAGTAATACTTCTGTTTATAGACGCGAGTGTACAGAGTTGCCATCAAAAAATCTGTTAAAAATCAGGGTTGCTAGGCTTTGAAGTTTTTTTTTATAATAAATTTTAAGAATATTTAGCTGTTTTATTTATAAATGTGAATAAATGAATTATTAATTGTGTTCTAGACCAAGAAATTTGGCTAGTACATCTCCTTCTTTAAACAGTTCATAAGTTTTCGAACAAATGTGTATATTTTTCTTAGCTAGTAGAGCTATTCTAAAAATTTCTCTTTGTCAAATGTAACGTGACACATGCTACGTAAGGTTCAAAGGTAACCAGTGTAATAAAAGTGACTTGAAAAACTAGTATGGTGATTACAAAAGTCATGGGTAAATGGTAAATTAGGAAAAAAGCCGAATAGTCAAGGTAGCATCTAAACTTTTTGATAATATAATATGTCAATAAAATATACCAAGTGTCACAGGAGTGACAAGTGATACGGAGTGTCCCAAAAACTGTTAATATTTTCTAAATTTGATTCAAAATATTCTGATTTCCCTTGTGTTATAAAATACTTTTAATTTGTACTGTAACGCCTTCCTATTTTTACGCTTAATTGACTACGTAGTCGGGAAGGCGATTCGGGTTTTTAAGTACGAGTAAAATAAATATTTTTTTAAACCAAACTCAAGTGAATTTTTGCTCCAAATTTAAGGGCAATTTTTGTAACTTCTCCTTTTGCATACTTTGTAAATTTAAATTAATTAATTAATTAATAAGAATGTTGGTATTGCCAGTAGATAGTAAGTTTATGTGTCAGATTTCTAAGACCTTGACAAATTGATTCTAAGGCGATCAGTGCCTATTTAAAAGGTTATTTCGATCTATTACATTTCTTTGATTTTACTAAAGTAAATTTGATTTCCTAAAATTTGTCAAGGTAAAAATTATTCTTTTTAGTACCTAATTCTATAATATATTTGTAGATAGTTGACTTAAGTTGCGCCAATGGGGCGTATCACACACATATTTTGTGCAGTATTTAATTGTATCTTCGTTTAAATAAAAACTTGTGTACAGTACTCCATTTTTTGTGTCACAAATAGCAAATAGCAATAGTCTTTTTACAGGGCGTCCATACCTTAATTGGCACCTATGTTGTCAGTATCTTTAGACGACAGCAAAGATTTTGGGCAACTACTTATAGTGCGGAAGCGCAACGATAAACTTTTCCCCGCTACTTTGCTAAAAATCTGTTGTTAATTTTACTCTTGATCCTTAATCTTTCAACAGTTGTTTCTGTTTGTCATAACATGTCCGAAATCATATGTACGGTCAAGCAGATTAAGCGTTTTCTTCTCTAATCTCTACTCTTTAACAAAAAATTCTCTAAGCTAGATGGCATATCAGTAATTGTCTTAAAAAAATGTGCTCCTAAATTGCCCCTATATTAACTCGCCTCTTTCGACTTTCTTATGATACGGTAATTTTCTGAAGAGCTGGAAGGCCCCGCGTGTTCAACCTGTTCCCAAGAAAGGATCTAACTCTGACCAATTATAAACCTATATCTCTTCTTTTAGTTGTTTAAAAGGTACCTAATGAAAAGAATAATTAATTCCCAAATTTTTCAAAAAGTATTAATACATAACAGACAGTATGAATTTAGTCACCAAAGATCCGCAGCAGAACTGCTGGTGCTTTCACTTGTTTTACACAACTAGAACAAGTCCCATGAGGTCCTTGGCTAATCCCAGATCATTGCTGCTTGCTATTTTTTTAGTAGCCATTTTAACATGTTCCCTTTTTATTACCATATAAATTAATTGTAAATTAAACTTACCATTGCACTTGTTTACTTTAAGAGGATTGGGAACATAAAAAAAATATTATTTTTTGGCTATTTATGGGATAAATAATAATTATTTCTTTAATACCCACATTTGCCTTTTTCTGTGATTTTTGTTTTTATTTTCAAATCGTGTTAAAAATATTTAACTCTTTTAGTCTATTAACCTTCTTACACATATTTATTTATCAAATAAAATATAAAGGATTCTTTATAATTAATTATTTCTTCCAGAGGCATTTAAAAGTTCAAATCTTCTCTGATATAAGGTTTATTTTACATTTGTAACAGTTAAACATTTTAGTAATCAAACTTAGTCATACAATAGTCATTATTTTTGCTAAATACTAAATTTTTCAACTCCAATATATCCGTTATTGTGTTCGTAATTTGAAATTAACTTATGTGTATTACTAGCAGTTTAGACATTTAAAAATTAGGGCGTTTTGGACACACCACTTAAATTTTATTTTAATTACTTTATCATTTGTACATGCGGGTGTAATTTCAGGAGAAATTTTTGTTTAGCGCATTACCAGCAACATTACCGCACTAACGAAAAATAATCTTTCTGATGCTAAATGAAAACAATTACTAGGAAGATCAAACATACAACATTATATTACGTATTATACTGTATAATTGGATATCCAGTATTATTTGGTTAGCCCATGTCTCTACATGAAATTAAATAAACTTACTTATTAATACTATAAAGGAAAGTGTACGAAATTGAAAAAAAAAGTTTATTAAATCCTAATTTATATCTGTCCTGATGTAGTAATCCTAATTTATTCTACAAGATAAAAATGAACTTGTTTCTAATAATAATTTTTCTAATACAGAAATTTTTACAGTAGCTGACCTACAATCATAATTATTTCAATCTAAACGCAGATATTTTAAAAATATTTGTACTTTAAGTGTCCTAAAATAACTGAATTAACAGAAGCTTTTGAATTTTGTTGACATATATAAAATTAATAAGGTTAAGATTCTACGTTACCCACTGATTGGATTACTATACAAGTACATAATACACTAAGTAAATAAATTTAGACGATAATAGAATTAACACTTTTAGAGTTTTAACATTGCTACACGTTTTTAAATCGTATTTTAAAAAATTTGATTTTAATAATATCAAAATAATCATGTATTGATATTAATGAGGTACATATTAATTAAGGCTATTTTAAAAATTGATTTAAAAGAATATACATTTACTTCTTCTTGTATTCCATAATGTTCTATATTCCATACTACTTAAAAGATATTTATGCACGTAAAAATCCTATATTAACCTAAAATTTACTAGTTGTATACTTTCAGTCTAACCATTTACTTAAACGCCTATAATATCGTCATAAATCACTCAAATTAACATTCTTATAATAATTATTATCTTAATAAATAACACGCATAAAACTACGTCTTTTGTTGCAATATAGGCATAATCACAAATATATGGCACATCTAAATGAAACTGTTATTACTTATTTTGGATTACTTAAATACGATATGTTATACTGAAACATGGAAAATTCAAATATTAACAAGTAAATACCAACGTGTAAGTAACGCTCTACTGTGCTTAATCAAACTTTGTAAAACTAAATTGCATATTAAATTATTTAAAATATTTTTAGGAAAAGGTAAAAGCAAATATACAGGGATTAAAGAATAATCTTTAGAGAAATGGCGATTGCTTAATAAAAGGACAGTTTGGATAAAAAAATAAAGGAATATAAAATATTCATTCCTTAAATATTTAAATGATATTTCCAAATTTTGTCATGATTATGGTTAAAATTACAGACTTTTAAAGCAAAACAAGATAAATATGTTTAGTTATTTGAAATTACTAGTTTTATCTACATCGAAAGGAAGCCAAACTGCTTTATTTTAATAAATTAAACAGATAAATCAATACATTAAAATTTAAGGAAGCTACAACAAAACTGGAAGTAAAGCTGTATTATGCAAAATATGTATACTGGATATGTAATACGTCTGCAGCATACACAAGCTAGGACACTAAGAATTATTTTTGAATAGTAACTCTAGATATAATCCCATTTATAAATTGCATTTTTTAATGAATAAAAAAAAGTTTTACAGTCAAATTTGATAATCCGGTTATGCGATTATTTAGGGTCACTGGAGACGCTCATATGGTCCGGACCAAAGTATAAATAAAAACAAGTAACATAATTCCCGTCAAATTTCGCCGTTTTAACGCAATCGGCGCAGGGCCCGTACGCTAAATTTGATACTTGAAAGTTTGAGTAATTATAAAATTATTTTAAAGAAGTGACAGAATTTATTTTTTAATTACCTATGTTTTTGCTAATTTCATCTTTTACTTATAATTTAGCAAAAAAACAGTAAATACACAATGTACGAGTATGCCCAATACTTATTCGGAATTTTAAAAGTGAAAACTAATATTAAAGCTTGTTATTAGTTTTTAAAAATTCATTCGATTAGCAATCGATTTAGTTTATATTAATGATAAAAAGTGATGTTTTGTTTATTAAGGCTCCATCAAACCATGAATAAAATAAAAGTGAAATTAAAATAAGACTATTATAGAGATTTAAATGTTCTGTTTAATTAAATATTTTTTTCACGACCTTTTAATAGCATGCTCATTATTCACTATTTTTGAATAGATGATAACACCTATTACTTTACCGATGAGTAATAGTTCATTACTCGCGGGTCATTACTCAGAGGTTAAATTATTCAAGTGATGCATGCCTAGTGACATATGTGACAGATATTAAGGTTGAACGACTGTCATTACGTTGCTTGCGTGATATTACGTTGCAATCTCTAAATTTGATTCTCTAACAGGAATACATCAAAATAGTATTTCAGTATTCCATCAAACATTTTTACCACCCACAATCACCCACTTCCAACCATTATATTGTTATATATTTGTTATATCCCAACTAGCAAATGTATTTTATAATTTTAATTTTCTACAACTTTTTTGTTTTATTATTATTTTATTAATGCTTTCAAGATGTTAATTAATTATATTACAGTTGTTGATAACACTATATGGTTGTCTGCAACTGAAATGTTTTATTATTTAATCATTAAAACGTTTCTGCTACAATAATAAAAAATATCTTAAAAAGCAGTTTTAAAATAATTATAAATATACTTTCATGACTAAGCTATAAAACAACTTAGTCTACCAAACTAAATTGTTTTATAACGCCTTTGTAAGAGTCTTTTGAAGCATATTAATACCGTTATAAAAACTTATAAAATTTTTTTATTGTATTAGTTGGTCATCTTATAAAATACTTTTTCTAAAGTAGTATTTAGGACTATTTCGTTTTTTGGAGTAAATTGTTGCTCCAGAGCTTGCTATATAATTATTATAAAATATAGAAATGCAATCTGCTATAGATTGGAAACAGGAACAAAATGATTACATAATTAAATTGTTTTTATTTCAATATAATTATTGCGGCTACCTACGCAATAAAACACATTTGCTATAATATATTTGTTGCATTAAATGTGTGGTTATGTTTCCTATATTTATACCTGGGCTTTGTTTTTACAAAAATATTTATAGCGATTGATAGTGCAAAAGCAGAAATTTAAAATTTTCTGATATTTTTGGAAAAATTGAAAAAAAAATAAAGAAATAAAAATATGATTTAGCTTTTCGTAGGAAAAATTGAAAATTTTGTTATTAAAAATTTAAAATTAATTTAAATAATAGTATCGTCATGAAACAGATGGTAAATTTGGCACTAAAACCACATGCACGATCAAGACCAAAAAAAAAAATTTTTAAAATAGCCACAAAAACAATAAATTATTTTATAGAGGCAGCCATTTTAAATGTCCATGCACTAGTTCGAAACTCTAATACAGACATGTAAAGTTACAACAATTATCATATTTTTGTTGTTAATGACAGTTAAAAACGTGCTAAGTTAAAAAATTATTATAATTAAAATAATCTGACATAAGTATGTTTCCAAAATGACTTCAATTCAAAAAGTGGATTTAATAACAAAAATAGTTTTTAATAGAAATCATCGGTAAACATAAAGCGTGCTTAAAATTTGTGGAAAACATGATAATTCTCAGTAAAATTTCCTTCGCACTAAAAATTTTAGTCGTGTATGTGAAGATCCATATTACTTATTATTTAATCCAATAAGTATGGCTCCTTCTGTGTATTTTTGCAGATGTTTTTTCTTGTCATAGCAGAGCATTTCGTTTTGATTCAAAGATATTTGTGGCGAATTTAAAAATATCCTTAAAAAACCCATTTATTTTATCACTGTGTTGTCACTGTCATAAAAATTCTTATTTAAAAATAGTTATTTAGTGCTATTAAAAGAAGCTTTAATAAAACAGTTCTGTAATGCCGGTTCTAAGTTTTCTTAGGATTAACCGAAATGTTTATATAACTATTTTTTAATTATTTCAATAACCATTACAAAATATTTATGGTGACCGAAGTATTTTATAAAATGGTGCCAATTTTACATTTACAAGTGGTTCAAAAACATTATAAAAATGTTTCCGAGAGAAATAATATTTTATAAAATTTGTGTCGGAAACATTTCTAGGACTTTTATAAAACACCAAATTGCTAGTTGGGATATATATATATATATATATATATATATATATATATATATATATATATATATAAAAAAAATATATATATATATAAATATTATATTATATATTTTTATAAATGTAGCATATATTTATCTCTATATAATTTTTTTATAAAATTTAACATTTTTTATATTTAAATTTAAATTAAATATATGATATAAAATATATATATATATATATATATATATATATATATATATATATATATATATATATATATATATATATATATATATATATATATATATATATATATATATATATATTGTTTATGCAAAGGTTGAAACTATTATCTCTCAATTAATAAGTACGGCAAAATTTATGTGCCATGCAGTAAAATCATTGCCGTAACTTAATTTAAAATTATGACTAATTACCTTAAATAATATATATTCATAATTATACATTATTATCTTCTTGATACAGAGAGAAATAAACAATAAAAGGCAGCCAATCAAAATATTCATATCCCTGTAGGCGGAGTCTTCTTTTTTTACTCTCAAGTACGTTAATAGACTATAAACACCTATCGCTTCGACTTTCTTAATTATTATTTTTTATCTATGGCTTGGACGGCTTCTACTGCACTGACGATTTCAGGGTACATTTCAGGGTACCGATCGAGGTCACTGAGAGAATCAGGTAGCAACCGGGAGAGTTAAATTACTTGTTATTATCTATACTTTGGTCCGGACAACTTGAGGTTTTTTAAAAGTCATAATACTGTTCTGTCTGGTATAGATGTTTGTTTTATTTCTTTTATTACTTGAGAATACGTTACTATAAATCTAAGCAACATAAATACTTTATACTTATTACTTTTTTCCACATGGTCCATACTGATTCGTTGTAGGCGAAAAAGACGTTTATTCACCTTTCTCTATCTAAACTCGTTTAACGAAAAGTTAATGAATTCGGTAATAAGCTTAGTCATTTAAAATGCGCCATATCTAGTTTAACTTATCCCTAACTCTTAAAAATGTGATGTATGATGTGTCTTATGAGTAATGAATTAAATAATAAATTAAAGTTTTAAACACTAAAGATCCACTGGTCATCCTTTTTCTTCTGTTGGTAAAATAATTGATACTGACTTTCTGGGACCCTCTCTGTGAACTGGAACTGTTGTAAATTGAGAATCAACAAGTTTTTGCTGATCTGGAACGTTAACCATGTTTTGAGATCTATAAAAATAAAATCAAAATTTACTAGTTGAAACAAGTTTCGACACAGATCTGTGTATTATTACGCAAATAACGAGAAGTAGCAACTATAAAAATCCTAATGAATAATTTATTTTAAAAAAATACGAAAATTACTAACAGAAGATACAACACAGTGCTAGCGAGGAAAAAACAAAAAAAAACCAGCAGATTTAAATTTATGTATTATATCTCAAAAATAATAGGTAGCATGATAATATCTAAGCATAATAAATCAGATAAGAACTTTTAAGGAGTATCATTAACACGCGCTATTCGATAAGTAATATACAAAAGATAATTTTCCCCTAAATAAATACAGAGATACACAAACTACTGTAACGTATTAGGGGAAAACAAAATATTGCCAATAAATAAAAAAAAAATTGAATTTTATCTGTAAAAAGTTTGGTAGACTATAAAAAGCCAAATAATATCGCAAAACTAAAGAAAATAATCAAAGTGAAGCTCTAAAAAAAACTTTCATGATTCAGAACGTTTATAATAAGAAACAAGTGGTTTTACCAAAATAGGTTGTTTAACAGAGACTAAAAAGTTCTATCGACAACCTAACAACTAAATTACTGAACTTGAAAACACTCTTAATCAAGCACAACTAGAATGTTTGTGAAGAGGAATGCTGAATGGTACGTTAGTACTTAGGCCTTGGCCTGTATGGACTGTCCCAAGATTATAAAAAAATAAAGTAACCTATAATGCTTAAGCGCTATAGTTCGGTAAAATTGACGAAACAATAAACATATCGGGTGAGCGTCGCGTCGCCGAGCGGAACATAGGAAATCCCATGTAAATTTTAAGGGGGTCAATTATTGGCTCCCCTGTACATTTAACAGAAAAAACGTAACATAACTTTTTGAAGAGACCAATCTTACAAGCCCTCGTACCAAGTTTCAAAAAATTTTAATAAGCGAATCTTGAATTATTCCATTAAATGTAACTGCAAAATTACCAAATTTTCGGTTCAGGTAAAACCAAGCAGGCACCAGTAAAATGAATATTGTCCCTGACATAAGGAAAAGTGTCAATGAATCAGTGACAGTCTGTATTTGAAAAAAATATATGAATTATTCAATCGACGAAAAAGTATCCATAATTAAGTGGCGTTATACGGGAAACAGTTTTAGAGCAGTATCTGAAATGTTTTCAGGTTATTTACCCACCAAGCCCATTCCGTCCATTTCAACTATTAATCGTATTGTCAGTAAGTTCGAGTCCCAAGGTACCGTAATAAATAATTGTAAATGTTCAACTCAGGATTCGAAAATTAAGCCGAAGAAAGAGAGAACAGAGATCTTAGTATTCTATTGAGTGTGGAGGAAAACAAAATGGTTAATACGAGGGTTCTTGGACAAGAGGTAAATAAACATCATACAACGGTATTGCACACTTTGAGAAAACACAAATATTATTCGTAAAAATTTGAAAAACTTCAAGAGCTGCAGGAAGGAGATGAATAGCGAAGAATGGCATTTTGTTTTGAAATGATGGAAAAAGTAAATAACGATAGGAATTTTTTAAGAAATATTTGTTTTACCGATGAATGTACATTCACCCACAACAATGAACCAAATGTTTAGAATTGCCGGTATTGGAGCCAAGAAAATGAACATCGCTTTGTTCATACTCGGACACAATATCCCCAAAAACAAATGTATTCGTGGAAATTATCGGACACCATATCATTGGACCCTTTTTATGGACTATAACCTGACAGCAGAAACCTATTTGGACTTATTTCAAAATCAAATTGGACCCGCCTTGAAAGAAGTTGTTCGGGAAGATCAAATGATCTGGTACCAAATGGATGGTTGCCCCGCCCATAATGCCCGTATGGTTAGAGAGTACCTAGAAAATGCTTTTAACGGCAATATTATTGGTCCACGGTACCGGATACTTTGGCCAGCCAGGTCACTTGATCTTTCACCGAATGACTTTTTTCTGTGGGGTCATTTAAAAAGCGTCATTTATAAAAGTGTAAAATTTGAGAATCTAAACCAGCTACAAAACGCTATTTTGTTAGAATGTAATAAAATTTTGCAATATCAACTTAGCAACGTTAGAAATTAATTTTTATCGGATGGGATATTGTTTTGCTGTTAATGGAGGGTTGTTTGAACATTTGATTAATTAATGTTTTTATGTAATTCTCTATTATTTTTAAAAACGTTATTGTATTTTATTCCATTTTATTTTTTCACACCTAGTAAATTATTAAGAGTTCAGTTCCCTCTTTTTCGGATCTATTTTCCGACTTCTAAATTAATCATTTAAAATTATTTATTGCGATGGCTTTGGACTCGAATTAACTGACAATACGTTTAATGGTTGAAATGGACCAGATAGGCTTGATGGGAAAGTAAATTGTAAATATTTCAGATACTGCTATTGGTTTAATTAAATTCTAGTATGATAAAATAAGTTTTTTAATGATCGATAGTAATAATTGTTATTAGTTAAACTTAATTGTTACATTAAATAAAAGGTTTGATAAAAAACTAATGTTAACGTGTGTTTTACTTTAAATGTAATGGTTGTGAGATTGATGAAACGAAAAAAAAAAACATTCCTTGTATTCGGCTGTACGTCAGATTTGACAAAGCCTTTTAACAAATTGTTTGCTGGTGGCTGGTGTCTGTTTGGTTTTTACCTAAACCGAAAATTTGGTAATTTTGCAATTACATTTAATTGAATAATTCAATATTGGCTTATTAAAATTTTTTGAAACTTGGCACGAGAGTGTGTCAGATTGGTCTCTTGAAAAGTTATATATTTTTTCTGTAAAATAAGGGGTGCCAATAATTAACCCTCTTAAAATTTACATGGGATTTCCTATGTTCCGCTCGGCGACGCAACACCCGGTATAAATTCCTATAATTTATAATTTATTGTTGCCAATTACACAGGATACTTGGTAATGTAACATTCTTATAAAGAACCCCATATTTTGACAGTTTTATTTTTAAAAATTACAACCAAAGTAGCAGTAAATATCCGCAAAATTATATCTATTTTAAAATTAACAAATGAGCTATTAAATTTATTTTTAACGGTACTAAAGTACTTTACAATAATTGTATATGGTTGGTTTATCTAAAATTAAGCCAAACTGGTCATAAGGTTACCTAGTTTTTTTTTTAATTAACTTTTATCACCTTTAAGTCCTAATAATCATATTTTCTCTGAAAACCGCTTTCCTCAAAATCAAGAATCATTGATTAATCGACAAATAAATTGGGATCATTTTAAAATTTAACATATTTCTTATTTTTGTTGGCTATAAATAAGGAAATAATACATAATGTTACAAGGAGGCAAAATATATATTTTTTAATGTGTTATTTGGAAAAACGAGTCCCAAATATTTTTTTGTCCGTGTGCATTTCGTTCCTTTTTAGTATTGGTAACTGTTTTAAACTAAACCAATTTATTTTCGTTAGAGCCTAAAAGCCAAAACACTTAATATTAAATCACTATACTCTTAAAATCACTATACTCTTATCTGCAGAAATATGGCCGAAAAAAAATTACTTTAGTTGCCGGTATTGGAGCCAAGAAAATGAACATCGCTTTGTTCATACTCGGACACAATATCCCCAAAAAAACAAATGTATTCGTAGAAATTATCGGACACCATATCATTGGACCCTTTTTTATGGACTATAACCTGACAGCAGAAACCTATTTGGACTTATTTCAAAATCAAATTGGACCCGCCTTGAAAGAAGTTGTTCAGGAAGATCAAATGATCTGGTACCAAATGGATGGTTGCCCCGCCCATAATGCCCGTATGGTTAGAGAGTACCTAGAAAATGCTTTTAACGGCAATATTATTGGTCCACGGTACCGGATACTTTGGCCAGCCAGGTCACTTGATCTTTCACCGAATGACTTTTTTCTGTGGGGTCATTTAAAAAGCGTCATTTATAATAATACATAATGTTACAAGGAGGCAAAATATATATTTTTTAATGTGTTATTTGGAAAAACGAGTCCCAAATATTTTTTTGTCCGTGTGCATTTCGTTCCTTTTTAGTATTGGTAACTGTTTTAAACTAAACCAATTTATTTTCGTTAGAGCCTAAAAGCCAAAACACTTAATATTAAATCACTATACTCTTAAAATCACTATACTCTTATCTGCAGAAATATGGCCGAAAAAAAATTACTTTAGTGGCATAAGGATTTATTTTAAAGATTTTGATACTACATCTGTACGTCATTTGTATTCGTTGCAGAATCCTTAAGACGCCCAGGTCACATTTGGCAATTTCAATGTTATCCAACTGGTGCCAGTTTTTATTTTTGGTATAAAGCAGAAAACTATGAATGAAACATAATAATATATACACCCACCTTTCAAACGCATTTGGGGGAGGTGTAGGTGTCCTTGACATTGGAAAGCTAGCTACCTCCCGGCCTACGTTTAGTGAGCGAATCGATCCAAATGGCTGATCCGCTGGAGATTGTTGAGCTATTGGGGCGGTTGCGATGACACCCCTGAAAGAAAAATACAAAATACTGCAAAATGACCCAAATATATAATATAAACCATTACAATCATTTAAGCAAGCCAAAATTTAGTTTAGCCTATACCTTTATAGAACTTTTTTTTAAATTTAATTTTAAATTATATATATATATATATATATATATATATATATATATATATATATATATATATATATATATATATATATATATATATATATATATATATATATATAAAAATATCGAAACTAAATTTTGTGGGTGTGCAGTCTTTTTTAAATTATTAAAAAAAGGATTGGTGGCCTGGATTTAGTAATAAAACCCCTTTTCTGTTTTGTCAAGCTTTCGAGAGTTTATTATTTTCTCCTTCCTCAGGACTAACAAAAAATAAAGTTTTTACAATTAGAAAAACTAACCAAAAAACCTTAAAAAATTTAACTCACCAAAGTGGGTTGTTTGTGAAACAAGCAATATCCATGCGGAAAATCAAGATTTATCTCCATATGTATTTTAAAAAACTACATCTTTAAGGGAAAAAATTTTATTTAAAAATTTAAAAAGGGAAGGAAATGAGAAACGCGGAAAAAGCGCGGGTTTAAAATTCTGACAGACGTGATCGAATGAAACTATCTGAATGGATCACCGACATTCGTTACTCAACTTAAAGTTGGGAAGGGATAAGTTAATGACATGTGAAAAAAAAAGAGACATATCTTGTTATTTCTACAGCGCAGGATCTATATAATAATCTAGGAACTGTTCCACAGTACAGTACCTGACTGAGTAAATTTATTTATACTTTTTTTAAATTTTAATTTTAGGTTGTATTAAAAAAGGAAATCCCAAGACCCGTGGAAAACGGTGGAAACACCCAGCACTTCCTGTCATTTTCTTTTGTTCATGGTTTGACTTTTTTTTTTAAGTATAAAACTTTAATTTTAGAAGAAAATAGGTATGAAAATGACTACAGAAGAGAAAACAAGAGGAAACACCGTCTCCCAAACGTCAAAGGGAAAAAACAAATTATAAAGAACTTTAGAAAGAATTTTTCAAGAGCTGGACAGTCAATTAAGCTACGATATTTTTCTTTTTTAACCGTAATAGAAAAAAAAAAAAAATATATATATATATATATATATATATATATATATATATATATATATATATATATATATATATATTTTATATATATTTTATATATATATATATATATATATATATATATATATATATATATATATATATATATATATACTTATATAATATTATAATTTTATATATATATATATATATATATATATATATATATATATATATATATATATATATATATATATATATATATATATATATATATATATATATATATATTAAAATTTTTTAAAAATTGTTCTTATACAATTATATTTGTGCTAAGAAATGACCGACATATTAGATTCGGGGTATTCCAACCTGGTACGCACGCCCATTTGTTTACGCCGGACCGCCACTAAAAACCTATTTGAACGATCAGAAAAAAGTATCGTTTCCAACGCCTGAGAATTTTATCGAGGAAAATAATCTTCAGCTAAGACCTGAATATCTGACAGAAATCAAAACCCACTGCCATGGTTTGATTCAAACATGTAATGAAAACTTCCTTGAAGACCTTAGTAATTATTTATGGATCCAAGCCCCATTTGCTGACATTGAAAAGCTATTTGAAAACTTTACAGCCAGAGCCAAAAATGGCGCTCCTGGGCTTTTGGGTTCAAACCCGTGCAATCTATTTAGAATCAACTAAAAGAGCAGTTAAATTTTTATTACCTTTCACGACGACTTACCTAAGTCTTACGTAAGACAGGATTTTTCTTACTTTTGTATATTAAGAATGAGTATCGAAATAGACTCTGAAGTGTGAAGGATGATTTCCGTTTGAGACTGACAAATATTAAACCAGATATTACCATGCGGACTTCGAATCGCGAAGCTCAGCCTTCTTATTAACAGTTTGTGTTTCTTAGTATGTGGTTAAAGGCTTTTATATTTTATAATATTAGGTAAAAAAAGTGCAACTATTTTATTTAAATAAAAATTTTAGAAGTAAAGCAGTCTTCCAAATTCAAAGTGATATGACATTAATATGAGATTCCTACCATTAAGTGGTACGCGGAAGATTTATATATTAACCAGAACTAACCAAAACTTTGTTATTTATTATCTGGCAAACTACCTGGAAGGAAATGGGCAGTTATGTATAACTTGATTCCGAGTATTGGGTATTTTTATGTTATTCAACTATTATAGTGTTAAGAAACTTTTTGTTTTTTGTATACTATTTATTTCTTGTGGCACAGATAATGCGAATCAACACCTTAATCATAAAAAACGATTAATAAAGACTAATTTTCATATTAATATAAAACGATTTCACATTAATGTAATTTAATATCTCTTAAAATACATTTATTTAATTCCTAAAAAAGCAGCCAAAATTTTTGTTTTTATGGTAGTCTTATGCAGTGCGCGAGGATATATACATATATATATATATATATATATATATATATATATATATATATATATATATATATATATATATATATATATATATACTTGTTTTTGGCTTCTTGGATCTTAATATGTATATATATTTTTAGTGAAAATTTTTTCTTGGAATTGGATCAGGGAAAAAAATGATAACATTTTGTGTGATAACTACATTTTAATTTAAATTTGACGTTTGGTAGACTTTAACCTTCATCCAGAAAAGACAACTAGAGAATAAAAACCGCTTGTTTCAGAATTTAACGATACATTAAATTATATATATATATTATATATATAATTTAAGTCTCCCAAGTACCATTTTTATAGATATGTAGATGACTGCATTACAGCAGTACCAAAACATGACACCAAGATATACTTAACCATTTTTAATAAATACCATAACAAGCACCAATTTACAATAGAAACAGAACAACAAAATAAAATCAGTTTTCTAGACTTAACAATTCACCATAAAAATAATTCTCTAAAGACAGAATGGTATACAAAAGAAACCTGGTCTTCAGATACCTTAATTTTAACTCACAGCATCCCATTTCCCAAAAAAAATCGGTAATTATTGGCCTGCTTGATCCAGGCAATTAAATTATCCAGCCCGGAATTTCATGAAAAATCTGCTGAAAGAGCAAAACAAGCCCTTAGACTAAATAATTATCAAACGACTTAATAAATAAAATTTTCAAAAAACGCATTCATATGTTCTATAATAAATGCCAACCGAAGACCAATGTAAATAAGCAAAACTACCTTTCTCTACCCCTACATTCCAGGCTGTCAGAAAAAATTAATAATACATTTAAAACACAACATTAAGTTTACTTTTATAAAAAGTTTAATCTTTTAAAAAACAATTTTAGTAGTTTAAAACAAAAATCCCCAAAACAAAAAAAAGAGTAACATTATTGTATCAAATCCCATGCAATGATTGTAACGGCCTTCCATTGGACAAACAAGTCAACTCTTAAAAAATCGGTTAAATGGGCTACAAATTATGACAAAAAAATAGAACGGCTTTGTCCAATCCTTATGGCAAATAATAACATACTTTCGACTATGAAAACGTAAAATCCTACGTACGGAAAATCATCAAAAAAAAAGGGAGCTATACGAAATGAGTTGAAATTCAGAAAAATCCAAAAGCGTAAACTCTAAATCAGATACCAAAGGTTTAAGTAAAATTTATTATAATATAATTAATTAGTCAAAAAAATAAAACTTGATTTCGGTGATGCATAAGGTTGTATTATTGATAACAAGGGAATTATTCTACAAAAAAAACAAAAAAATATAAAAAAACAAAACTAACATTCCAACAGATAGATTTGTGATGACTTCAGTAGCTTTATAAACATATACACATACATGTCATGTTCGTCTTATAAATATTTCAGTTATTTGTTCTTTTATAGTAATTGTGTGACGTAACAGTGTCTGTTTGTTTGTTTTTGACTATGTAGAGATAATGCACTGACATAAAGCCCTTCTTTTGCGGGTAAGCCAACATTATTGTATTTGTATCGTTGAAGTTGCAAACAAGCGGTTTTATTCTCTTTTAGTTGTCTTTTCTGATGAAGAGTTAAAGTACCGAAACGTCAAAATTTAAATTAAAATGTAGTTATCACACAAAACAAGATCATTTTTCCCGGATCCAATTCCCAGAAAAAAATTTTCACTAAATATATATATATATATATATATATATATATATATATATATATATATATATATATATATATATATATATATATATATATATATATATATACCGGGTGACAACGAAATCACTACCCAGCCTTTTAGTTTCTTGAATAAAAACATATAGCTTTCACATTTTAGGACGCTATAATATATCATAAGATGCTGGTTTTGGATATTATAACATGTCTCTATCACTTCCGGTTTAACCGGAAGCGACGCCCAACTTTGATTTTTGAATGGAATACCCTGTATATTTTTTTAAATTTGGATTCTACAAATCATTTTCTGATATAAAATGTTTATTATGTCCTATACCTATCTCTGCTGGTTTTGAAAATGGCGATTAAAGATGTCCAAACTTCCGCATATTCTGCAGTTTTATGGGAAACCAAATAAATGATATAAAAAATTATTATGTTTAATTTAATTTTTTCTGAAGACTTTATCTGTGGATGTCTATAATAAAACTACTTGGCTTTACCGGAAGTGCTGAAAATAGACTTTTCAATAATGCCAACTTCAAAAGTTTAAAGTACAGCACACTGTATATTTTTTTAATTTGAATTCCACAGGTCATTCCTGATAAAAAAATCTGTATAATATCCTATACCTATCTTTGTTAGATTTTGAGAAAATGGTGATTGAGAAGATGTCAAACGACCGCATATTATGCAGTTATAAGAAACAAATAAACGTTAGAAACATTTAATATTTTTTAATTTAATTCTAAATTATTTTTTTAATTTAATTCTAAATTATTTTTTAATTAACTACTTAAATAAAAAACTAATATTAAAATAATAACAAAATTGTAGCTTGAATTATTTTAGGCTTAAAAACATTTATTTGTTTTCCCCTATAACTGCATAACGTGCGGTCGTTTGGACATCTTCAATCGCCATTTTCTCAAAAACTAACAAAGATAGGTATGGATATTATACAGATTTTATGTGACCCGTAGAATCCAAATTTAAAAAATATACAATTGTTTGCATTTAATTTTGAAGTAATATTATTAGAAAAGTCAATTTTCTTAGCACTTCCGGTAAGAAGCGGAAGTAGTTTTTTATTATGACCTCCACAGGTAAGTCTTCAGAAAAAATTAAATTAAACATATAAATTTATAACATTTATTTGTTTTCCATAAAACTGCATAATGTGCGTTATTTGAATCTTCAATGCTCTTTTCAAAAACAAGCAGAGATGTATAGGATATAATATAGATTTTATATCAGAAAATCCTAGAATCCAAATACCTGAAATATACAGGGTGTTCCATTGAAAAATCAAAGTTGATGTTGTTTCGTTAAACCGAAGTGATAGACACATGTTATACTATCAAAATCGCATCTTATGATATAATATGTCATCCCAAAATTTGAAAGCTATACGTTTTGATTCAAGAAAATAAAGGGCTGGGTAGTGATTTCGTTGTCACCCGGTATAGGGTGTCCCAAAAGTAATGGGACACAGAGCAACAGCAGATTCCTTAGGTTGACATAATGCAATTTACGTAAACTTGCCTTATCCGAAAGTTGATAATAACAAAGATACAGGGTGTTAAACTTTTAATTTTGTTTTTGTTTTTTCTTAATAATTCTTTAACCAAATGAGCTAGCGGTACAAAATTTAGGATCTGGGGGTTTTCTGAGGCGAGAAATTTAAATTCGTCCACGGTTTTGATATTGCTACTAGAAGCGCCAGCTACAGCCTACCTCACTTGTTTTAGATGTCGTAACTTTTTTAAGCTTAGAATATTGACCTGTTTATTAAAAATAAGTTACTATAAATCATCTGATCAAAATGTATACTTTATTTAAGTCTCTAGAAGCGTTCTCGAGATAAACGACTTTAAGGATCCCACAATTTTTTATAGAAAATGATTTTGGCCATTGTTTTCAAACTTATAGTGATATTTAACACGGTGATCAAAGACCTTCAGGAAAACCGAAAAGTTCCAACCCCAAAATCACCCTCAAAAGTCACTGGGGATTTGGGGACCTTTGAAAGTGATTTTGGCGGGTTGGAGGCTTTCGGGTTTGTGCCCTGAAGGATCTTTGATCACCGTGTTAAAAATCACTATGAAAGTTGAAAACAATTGCAAAATTATTTTCCAAAAAAAAATTTGGATCCTTAAAAGTTCGTTTATCTCGAAAACCTGCCCAAACTAATAATGACATTTTGATGCAGATAATTTATAGTACTTATTTTTTAATAACAGGTCAATATCTAAGCTAAAAAGTTACGAATTAAAACAAGTGATACTGAGCTTCTATACAATATCAAAAGCGTGACGATTAAATTCTCGCCTCGAAAATCCCATATCCCAAATTTTGTACCCAGATCATTGGTTAAAGAATTATTAAGAAAACGAAAGCAAAATTAAAGTTTAACAACCTTATCTTTGTTATTATCACTCATTATCTTATCGGGAGCCGTTTATTGAACCTAATATTATATAATATATATATATATATAATATATATATATATATATATATATATATATATATATATATATATATATATATATATATATATATATATATATATATATATATATATATATATACTTGAATAGCCTCAGCCTATATTTTTTTAATATCAATATTTATATACACAAATACTATAATTACTTATTATATTTCGATTATTCGTGGCGCATCTATTATAAACAATGCGCGAACGTAGACGAGATTGCATACTGCACACCGCGCGCTTTATCGTACCCGACTTGTGCGTTTCACATGAATAGCCTCAGTTCAGTTTTAACAGCCATCGCGTTCGTTTGTTTTAGTTTCTCAGCGTTAAACTATGATTCTTGTAACGTATATTACGTATTATTATTTTTAAAGTGTTATCATTATTATTTTTATCATGGGTCGTGGTCGTATGCTTACTGATATTGAAAAAGAAAAAGTACAATTTTATTTAGATCAAAAAATATCAAATCGTGAAATCGCCAAAAAAATTGGTCGTAGTCCTAAAGTTATTAATAATTATGTGAACAATGAAGAAAAATATGGAAAAAATTATAAAGGTCGAACAAAACTAGCTACTACGTTACGTGAAGGCCGACTTATTTTGCGCGCTGCATCTAACTCTTTGAAGACAGTAGCACAAATAGCTAAGGATGTAAAAACTAGTGCTTCATTGTCTACAGTGCGACGTATAATAAATTCATTATCATACCTCAAGCGGCGAAAAATCAGGAGGAAACCTGTATTACGTGATCATCATCAAAAAGCCCGATTATCGTTTGCTAAAATACATATGTCCTGGACATGTCAATGGCATAATGTTGTTTTCAGTGATGAGAAAAAATTTAATTTAGATGGTCCAGATGGATATTCATATTATTTTCACGATTTGAGAAAAGAAGAAAAAATATTATCTCGTCTTCATCCAAGCGGTGGTTCAGTAATGGTGTGAGGTGCGATTTCTTATTATGGGATCATTAGTATTTCCATTATCAAAGGGAGACAAACTTCTAAGTTGTACATAAGTCTACTGGAAGAGAAAATAAAAGAGATCCGTAAAGTTCTAAAATAAAAAAATGGATTTTTCAACAGGACAACGCCCCCTCACATACGTCTCATGAATCAAAAACTTGGTTTCAGCAAACTAAAATTCAAGTTTTAGATTGGTCTTCAAACTGTCCGGACTTAAATATTATAGAAAATGTTTGGGGCTATTTATCTCGCCAATTATTTGCTGGTGGACGTCAATATTCTAGCAGCGTTAATCTCATACACGAAATTCAGAATACCTGGAATAATTTAGACATAAATTGCATTCGCTCATTATATGATTCTATTCCCAATTGAATTTTTGACATTATTAGGAGTAATGGAAAGTACACGAAGTATTAAAAGTAATTAAATCTATATTTAGAGTTTTATTGATCTGAGGCTATTCAAGTGACCTACCCTATTTTTTATTTTGGTTTATAATTTTAATTATTTAGTAGTAAATGTTGAACTTTTGTAACAAAGATGTAATACTTACCAATTAACATTTATTTATAAAAATAGAATAAGGAGTTGTTTATATAGAACTGGATCTATAACTAATTTTGGGGTGAGGCTATTTAAGTGACACGGACTGTATATATATATATATATATATATATATATATATATATATATATATATATATATATATATATATATATATATATATATATATATATATATATATATATATATATATATATACATATGTATATAATCATGCATGACCAAAAATTTCGTTTTTCGACAAATAGTTATTCTTGATAAAAGTTCTGCATCTCAAAAGAATGTAGTCTACGAGGAGAATTTTTGATTTAAAAAAAAAACATGAAATACCATCAATCAGTGCTTACATAAGAAACGTATTAAACAAGAACACTGCACAACAAAAAGAACTATTATTTATTCAAACACGACTCCCTCTTGTTCGACGCATTTTTCAAATTACCGTCTAATGTGATAATAACTTTTTCTTACTGCTGGAGCGGAGAAAATCCCGACCTCAGAATTCCTGCCCATCCCATTCGTGCCCATTTTGTATTTCGGGATAATAGGACCGTTTTTCTTTAAGAACACGTGCAACAGGAATTTATACATGGAAATGCTTCAAACCTTTTTTTTCGGATAAGTTGGATGAACTGCTATTAGAGTACCGGGGACAAATGTAGCTTGGGTTCTTTATGTAAGCACTGAATAGGATTTAAAACCTTCTTTTATTTGCCATTTTACTTTAAAACGATAAATAAAGGTGGTTTATTCTTGATGGTATTTCATGTTTTTTCATTTTTGGGTACCCTGTATAAAAAAATCAAAAATTCTCCTCGTAGACTACATTTTTTCGAGATGCAGAACTTTTTATCAAGAATGACTTTTTGTCGAAGAACGAAATTTTTTGGTTGGATTTTTGGTAGCTTGGGCTCTTTATGTAAGCACTGTTAGGATTTAAAACCTTTTTTTATTTGCCATTTTACATTAAAACGATAAATAAAGGTGGTTTATTCTTGATGGTATTTCATGTTTTTTCATTTTTGGGTACTTACCCTGTATAACAAAATCAAAAATTCTCCTCGTAGACTACATTTTTTCGAGATGCAGAACTTTTGATCAAGAATGACTTTTTGTCGAAAAACGAAATTTTTGGTCCATTTATCCTATTGGGATATCTACTATATATATATATATATATATATATATATATATATATATATATATATATATATATATATATATATATATATATATATATATATATATATATATATATATATATATATATATATATATATATATATATATATATATATATATATATATATATATATATATATATATATATATATATATATATATATATATATATATATATATATATATATATATATATATTATATATATATATATATATATATATAATATATATATATATATATATATATATTCTTCAAAGCAACATTTTTTGTAGAATATGACCGAGTATCAATTTTTATTTTCTACGCTTCGTTTTTAGAATCATCATCAGCTTTATTTTTTCATATGGACGCCATATTGGATTTTTACGCAGCCAAATAGTGCTTTTTATTCTGATTTTAACAATGTATAACATGTTATAATTTAAGAGTTTATAACCTCATTTATTTTAAAAAACAAATATTTTCTCAGTTGGCCTTGATTCCGGCGAACGTCATTTTTTTGTAAACAATAAAATATTAGTAATTGGCAAAATAGATAAGCTGAACAGATATTTTACAGAAATGGGTTTCACGAACATAGCTATAACGTTAATACCGTGTTACAACAAAACTACACGTAACAAGTTAATTGAAACAAGTGAAAACAAAAACAATGAAAAGTGGCTAAACTAATATTCCCACTAAAATGAAGATGTAAAATAACGACTTAAAATTTAAAATGTTGTCCATATTTCTCAACATATTAACGATATTTTTTTAAATGGTCCTAACTACCCTATGAATGGTTGACATAGGTACGTGGAATTCTCTATCAACATCCCTGGCTGAAGATGTTGGATTTTCTTTAAAATGTTGGTTAACTGTAGCATCTATTTGTCGATTTTCTTCAACGTACTTTTTAGGTCGTGCTTTTTTAAACTTCAGAATTTAAGCAAATTTGTAACCAGTTTTCGAAAGTATGTTAGTTTAGGATGCTGCCTTTCGGGAAAATTGTCGAAATACGTTTGCGCAGCTATATTAACATTTCTATTGCTTTGAAAATAACGTTGCAAATTATCAAGTTTTTCTTTAAATTATTAACCATTTTACAAAGTTGAAAAAATTTTAATAACGTACCCGAGCTAACTTGATAATGATGATAGATGACATTTGCCGGAATCAAGGCCAACTGAGAAAATATTTGTTTTTTAAAGCGGATGAGGTTATAAACTCCTAAACTATAACATGTTATACATTGTTAAAATAAGAATAAAAAGCACTATTTGGCTGCGAAAAAAATTCAATATGGCGCCCATATGACAAAGTAAAGTTGATGATGATTCATCAACTTTCCTTTTTCATATGGACGCCATTACATTTTGTTGTAACACGGTATTAACGTTATAGCTATGTTCGCGAACCCATTTCTGTAAAATATCTGTTCAGCTTATATATTTTGCCAATTACTAATATTTTATTGTTTACAAAAAAAAAATGACGTTCGCCGGCATCAAGGCCAACTGAGAAAATATTTGTTTTTTGAAATAAATGAGGTTATAAACTCTTAAATTATAACATGTTATACATTGTTAAAATCAGAATAAAAAGTACTATTTGGCTGCGTAAAAATCCAATATGGCGTCCATATGAAAAAATAAAGTTGATGATGATTCTAAAAACCCGAAACGTAGAAAATAAAAATTGACTACTCGGTCATATTCAACAAAAAAAGTTGCTTCAAAGAAGTTTTTACAGATTTGAAGAATTTTCACTTATAAAAAAAATATGGCCGATTTTCGAAAATGCATGTTTCAGGTTTTTTCAAAATTTCGCAAAAACCTGAATAGATAAAACTATGTAGTAAACGGGATTAGCTTACTAACATAATTGTCCAAAACGTTCCCCATTTAACCGATTTTCTAGCTATCGTGGTTTCCAAGATCCCCATACATTCCTCACCAATTTGGGACACACTGTATATATATATATTATATATATATATATATATATATATATATATATATATATATATATATATATATATTATAATATATATATATATATATATATATACCGGGTGACAACGAAATCACTACCCAGCCCTTTATTTTCTTGTATGAAAATATATGGCTTTAAAATTTTGAGATAATTTATTATATCATAAGATGCTGATTTTGGGTATTATAACATGTGTCTATCACTTCCGGTTTAACCGGAAACGACATCAATTTTGATTTTTTCAATGAAATACCCTGTATATTTTTCCAAATTTGGATTCTACGGATTATTTCTGATATAAAATCTGTATTATATCCTATACCTATCTCTGCTTGTTTTTGAGAAAATTGCGATTGAAGATGTCTAAACTACCGCACGTTATGCAGTTTTATGGAAAAACAAATAAATGTTATAAAAATTTATTATGTTTAATTTAATTTTTCCTGAAGACTCTATCTGTGGAGGTCATAATAAAACTACTTCCGGCTTTACCGGAAGTACTACGAAAATTAACTTTTCCAATATTGTTACTTCAAAAGTGTTAATGCAACACCCTGTATATTTTTTAAAATTTGGATTCTACAAGTCATTCCCGATATAAAATCTCTATTATATGCTATATTTATCTTTGTTAGTTTTTGAGAAAAGGGCGATTGAAATGTTCAAACGACCGCATATTATGCAGTTATAGGGGCAAACAATTTTCTCAAAAACTAACAAAGATAGGTATATGATATAATATAGATTTTATATTAGGAATAAGCCGTAACATCCAAATTTTTAAAAATGTACAGGGTGTTGCATTAAAATTTTTGAAGTAACATTATTAGAAACGTCAATTTTTGCAGCACTTCCGGTAAAGCCGGAAGTAGTTTTATTATGACTCCCACAGATAGGGTCTTTAGAAAGAATTAAATTAAACATATAAAATTTTTAAAACATTCATTTGTTTTCCCATAAAACTGCATAATGTGCGGTCGTTTGGACATCTTCAATCGCCCTTTCCTTAAAACAAGCAGGGATAGAGAGGATATAATATAGATTTTTATCGAATAATCAGATATATATATATATATATATATATATATATATATATATATATATATATATATATATATATATATATATATATATATATATATATATATATATATATATATATATATATATATATATATATATATATATATATATATATATATATAATTAGAAGAAATTAAAAAATTGCTATTTTATTCTAATTCTGTCCGAAAATAAAACAAAAAAATTATATAACATTTGCAAAGAAATACACAACCAAAAATTTTCAAATTGGATATTAGCAAAGTACACGTAACCTTACTAATACTTTAGCTTGATTGTCTTATCGACTGAAGTTATGATATTGCATACCTCTAACATTATTTTTTAACTTATCATACGGATAAAAAAAATAAAAATCGTTATATAATTAGGTCTCTGTAAATTTCCAATGGAGAGAAATTATCAGCATATATCAAAATTATTCACCTCCATAATTAAGGCGGCTAATTACCGTAACATGCTGTGACTATTGTAGTAAGTTTATTTTTGTCGAAAAGTCTGTGACGCTGATCTTAATATTTAATCTATTTTAGCCTTTAAAATATTTAATACCTACCGCCTACAAAAAAAAGTTATATTCAACATTTTACATCTACGAATTTAACATGTGCTTAAAACTTGTCTTTTGTAATAATTATTTTTTATCCACAACTAACCACACCTTTTTTTGTGGACTTTGTGTAATTAAAGGCGACAATCTAGACAAGTATTTAAAAATAAAAAAAAACCTTAAATATTGGTGCATCTAATAATAAAGTTTTATTTTAATAAAAAAGTTAAGGGCAAAATTTTAAATATTCAAGCAGGCCGAAAAACCATGCAGACTTTTTAAGGTCTCAATGTGAAATACAAATATTATCTGCCTGCTTTCTTTTGATATGTTGCTGAGAGAAATATCATATTTATAAATTACGGAGTATCTTATGTGATGTGTAGGTAACGTCTCTTGATACTAAGCCTTGAAATATGAAAAAGTAAACTAAGGTCTGTTTGTTATTCAGAAATAGTTTACACTATTTTACACTTTTGTATAAACCTAAAGCTAAAATACATCTTCAATAAAAGCGCTTAGGTAAAAAAGAAGTGTAAAATAGTGTACACTATTTCTGAATAACAGACCATAATTTGATTTACATTAACTAAAGACTTAGAACAGCACTATTAAAGTATTATATTAGTATTTCCTAAATAAATACTTACACTGGAATTCCTGAGTTAACCAAAAATGGTAACGGTGTAGGGCACTGACTGTGCGGTGAACTGGCTATTGAGCTTCTCGTACTAGATATTTGACTATGAGGACACTGAGGGGGACCCACAGCAATAGCTCCAGGGCCTCGTTTACGTGGCCAGCATAGTGTACATTTACCGTTTCTTTCTATTACTTCTGAAACAAGTAGGGTTGTTAGCCATTTTTTAATTAGTGACATCTAATAATTTCCTTAAATAATTGCTATATATCTCTTATTAAAAAATATTATTTGTGGTATTTGTCAGATGGGACCGCTTTGGTTCAGGTTCCAGAATATAGTCTTTGCACGCATGAATTAAAAATGGCTTTATAACACACAGTTAGCAACATGATAGCACATGCTTAAATTTTCATTAATTTTGTGTTTTTAATGGTGTTTTCCAATCTTAAATAAATATTAAATTTTCAAAGTATTGCTAAATTGTGCTAACAACGATTTAGGCAGGTAGAATAGTTTTTAAAACCCTTTTATTCGCCCATTTTTAAAGAAATCATAGAAAAACAACTGTGTTTCTATGATGTTTACCATATGCCTTTTTATATGTATTAAACTTACAATATTAAATACTTGAGTTTTAATACCATTTTAATATAAAATATGAACAAAATAGAATAGTGTTAATAAAGTGATTCTAAAATATTTTAGGATATTGCGGTAATCTATTATAGTATAATATTTCTTGATTAACTATTAGGCCTGAGACAGCAAGTACTAGCGAAAGCGCACTGACTAGATGATTTTTTTTTTATCCCAATCGGTCATCAAAAGTATTTTTGTATGCTACTTTTAATGCTGTGCCAAGATATGCAGGACAATAAGTTGCTTTTATATTTTTATTTTTATGTTATCAAAAATCAATTTTTTAGCAGTATAAAATGGTGGTTACGATTTTCGGGAAAAGTTTATAATTTTATCGCTCAGAGATTGCATAGATCTTGAGCGGGTCGTAACTTTCTACTATAAGAACAGGATCTTGAAATTTAATCAAATTTGATACAAAAAGTTGGCTGAAATAAGGTTTCAAATAAGACATATTACAAATATGTTTTAGATTGTTGTGGAGGATTATTGTACCAAAAAATCCTGTGTCAGTACGTTATAAATTTTTAAAAAATAGCAAAATTAATATTATTTATAATTTTAATTAATATTTGGGCTAAGGTAATTTTTTAAGATTACTTTTACCAAAGACAATCAGTTTTCACAATGCTAACTTTTGGTAATAGGTTTGGACGCTTCTTACTCGAGCAGGCGTCCATCGAGAGAAAATACGTACACACGCCGCTATATAAACGAACACTGTTGCCAAAACTTTAACGATGGTAACAGTAATTAGAAATTATTTCTGTGGAAAATAGACCAAATTCGTTGTAATAATGATAATGAATTTTTTTTTGCTGTATAATAATAAAATTTTAATTATGTACATTTTTACTTTGAAAAATTAAAATTTCATTAAAAAATATATTTATAGTTGATGACACGATGTTAAATATATTTTAGAATTTTTTAAATTATATTTCTTATTTTATGACATTTAAACATAATAAGAAATGCTGAATAACACAACAAAAATTAATATTTATTTATTTTCTAAAGTTAAATAACTTTTATTTTTATTTAATGTCTTACATATCGTGTTGTTGCTTTTGCGTTGCGTTTTCTCTGTAACGAGAATAATAAGAAATGTGTATTCTTGCTGGCGTTTTTAGGTGCGTTTATTAAAATGTCTAGAAATTGTTTGTCAATAGTATAATTTCTTTTTACTTACATCCACTGAACTGGCCTTTAACAAAGTATCTGTTCTTTTCATGACTTTTTTGTCAAATTCGGAAGCCTCATGTTTGATTTTAAACAGACAGACATACATACATTCAAAGTAAAAATTACATTATTAAAATTTTATTATTATACAGCAAAAAAAATGTATCATTATTACAACGAATTTGACCCATTTTCCACAGAAATAGTTCCTAATTACTGTTACCAGCATGTAGTGTGTGTAGCAGCATGTGAACATCTTTTCTCTAACTAACCTATTAACAAAAGTTTAGCATTAGTCTGCATCTATAGTAAAAACTATAATTGCCTTTGCTTTTACCTTAAAACCTTAGATCAAAACTAACCAAGACTTACCATCCAAATGTTGATACGTTTTTTATTTATTATTTTTTTTTAAATCTTTTTGAGTTTTTGGAGGGCATCTGCAAGTTCGTAAAGATCAATTAATTCTTGGTACGCACCGGATCTATACTCTGGGACCAGGTCCGAAGTGATCCCACCTGGGGAATACCCGAAGAAGATTTAAGACAAATTATGTTGTGGAACACTGAAGCTCTGGATATGTTTTAAAAGTGTTTAACAATGATCATTTAATTTTTCCACAAGTTTATAGCTATTTTATGGTTTTGGCATTGAGTTTTTATTATGATAAAATAATTAAAACAATGTTAATTTTAAGATTTTATAATACAAAATCATTTTTGGTTAATTAGACATATACTGTAATGTTTATTTAATCCATAAAATACAAATATTTACAAAAGGTCAATATTAGTTTTTCTAATTAATTTTATTTTCTGTTCTTGTTAAATACAATTAACAGGAAAAAACTCCAAATCAAAAAGCAAAGTAAAATAGCAAGGTCAGACCTATTATATCTTTGCAAAAGTTATTATACTTCATATAAAGCTAACTATACTTTGCTTAAAAGTGGTATCTATTAGATTGGAAAAACCAAGAAAAGGAGGGTTTCGTTTTTATTAAATATATCGAACCTGAGAAGCAGAAAAAATTTTTGACCATCTTTCGAAAAGTAGACAGTATTTATATTTGAAAACTGCTTCAGTTGTTTTGCCTTTTCTAGTTCCTTAAAACGAAGGTCTCTCACTTACACAGGGATGTTATAATCGTAATTCAATTGGAAACAAAATCTGACATACCACTTTTAAACTAAGTACCTAATAAGGTCTTTGATTTAAGGTTATTTTAAAAGTGGTGATGTCATTTGAAATTTAAAAAATGGGAGGGGGCGCCTTGAGCGTGGCTTACCCCTTGACTTTAGTAATGTGTTTTTGGTTTCCCCTATTTGTATCATATTTAGGCCAAATTAAAATTATTTTCCAAATACTTAATATATAATAAACAGGATGGTCAAAAAAGTTTGAGACAAATGAGTTTTTTTGTTATTGAGATATTTAAAAACTGATATCCGGCAATCAATTGTGCATGTCAAATAACCTTAAAAATATTTTAATAGCCGACACGTGACTGCTGTTACGGCGGCAAATTAAAAAAATATATGATATGAAATGTCAAAATGTTGGGTTAGGAGCTAAAATACAAAAAAATGTATCTGAATTGTTTAAATAAGAAACATTAAAACCCAAAAAGAAAAGCCTATTTTCCTGTTTACGTTGTAAAATAAGTTGTTTAAAGTTCTGTAATATCAATACAAATATAAAATGTGCTGAGTAAAATTAAAGAAATATTTCTTATCATTAGATACTAGAAAAGTTGCAAACCTTGCACTAATAAGACAATATTGGTAAAAATTGTTTATTTTTTTATAATACGTAGTTTTAATCTCCTTGGTCACAAAAGGGAAGGAGCAGCAGTTTCCGTTTTTATCCTTTTTTTTGGAATTCATGCCCAGATTAAAACAAAAATTTTATTATATCATAAATATTTTTATACCGATATGTTTTTCCTTTGATACAGGGCACTCAAACAATAAGGCAACACGGTTAGAGTAATTTATATTTTTTCTGTTTTATTATTATTTTTTTTTATTTATAAAAACAAATTTGTGTTTTTAGTTCTGGTTAATTTATATATATATATATATATATATATATATATATATATATATATATATATATATATATATATATATATATATATATATATATATATATATATATATATATATATATATATATATATATATATATATATATATATATATAATTTCCAAAGTAAATTATGGGGGCTTAAAACCCCTTAAAAAATCGGGGGAAATTTTGCAATTATTTTAACCCGTTACTAATTTTTTCTATTATTTTTAAAATTTTAAAAAACCAAAATTTTTGAAAATCGGTTTTTTTTTTTAAAGGGAAAATTTTTAAAAATTTTAAAAAATTTTTCAAATAGTTGGAATTCCTTTTTTGGGGTTGAAATTTTAAAATTTTTTAATATTCGAAAATTTTTTTCAAATTTTAAAATTTGATTAAAAGCTTAAAAACCCTTTTTTGGGGGAAGTTTTTTTAAACCTTTATTTTTAAAAAAAAATTTTTCCCAAAAACTTTTTTTGGGGCCCCTTTAATTTTTTAAAAAAATTTTCGAATTAAAAAAAAAATTCCCCGCCCCCAATGCAAAAAAAAAAATTTGCAAAATTGTATAACAAACAGAAAAATATGAAAATTGGGAAAAAAAAAATTTATTTTTTATTTGACATCATTTACCAAAAAATTTTTATTTGAAAGCAAACCTTTTTT
>JAHBCN010008196.1:39952-72707 GCA_019359885.1 Listronotus oregonensis
AAAAAAATAAGTTGTTTAAAGTTCTGTAATAACAATACAAATATAAAATGTGCTGAGTAAAATTAAAGAAATATTTCTTATCATTAGATACTAGAAAAACGTTGCAAACCATTGCAACTAATAAGACAATATTGGTAAAAATTGTTTATTTTTTATATAATACGTAGTTTCTAATCTCCTTGGTCACAAAAGGAGAAGGAGCAGCGAGTTTCCGTTTTTTATCCTTTTTTATTTGGAATTTCATGCCCAGATTAAAACAAAAAATTCTTATTATATCATAAATATTTTGTATTACCGATATCAAGTATTTGCCTTTAGATACAGGGCACTCAAACAAGTAAGGCAACACGGTTAGAGTAATTTATATTTTTCTCTGTTTTATTATTATTTTTTATTTATTTATAAAACAAATTTGTGTTTTTAGTTCTGGTTAGGTTATATATATATATATATATATATATATATATATATATATATATATATATATATATATATATATATATATATATATATATATTTTTTCGATGGTTTATTTGCAATAGGACGTAACCCACATTTTTTATAAAATCCCGCTTTTAACGTTACTAAAAAAACCCCAAAAACCATTTGACATGCACTTGCAATACCGCGCAACCGTCCGACTAATCAGAATGGAGAATTTCGTTGCGTAGTAATAAGCTGTATCCCCCCAAAAAAATATTTTTAGAGGCAATAACGCGTAAACCACAGTTTTCTTATACAGATTCAGGGATACTTTGCCCCCAAAAAAAAAAATTTATTCTAATGCGTTTATTTTAGTTATTTGCATATACAATGTTTATCATAATAATATAGAGGTGTCTTGGCAGTGAAATTAACCTAGATTTGTCATAAAATAATCTGTAGATAAGTTATTAACTCCATTTTGTTGATACGTCCAATTGCATTAAAACTTTGTAGTATTATTCTTTGCGATACGTCTTATTACATTTGCTCTAAAATTTTTCTTACAGTATTGTTTTTCAAAAGTCTTTTTTTAAAATTAGATTCGTGTTAAACCGGTTGTTGCATTGCCGACGCCGAATAGAATATATCAATCTTACAAAAAATCTTAACAAATTTTTTGTTTAAAAGCCTAATGGGACAAATAAATTACCCCCTTTAAAAATTTTGGGGGTTTTTTCCCCTATTTCCCGTCTGGCAATGCAACACCTGGTATATAGTTTTTTAAAAAAACGATCCCTTTTTTACATTAAATTTACGATTTTTATATGGTTTAACGTTGCAAATCTGGTGTTTTGGATTAATATTTTATATTGCTCGGATACAAAAAACCGCGTAATTGCACTCGTGTTTTTTGTTTCTAGACAAATGTCAGATAGACGCCAGGGCCGTATTTAGGCGGTGGCGAAATGGGCGGCCGCCAAGGGCGCAGCCACCTGGGGGCGCAAAATCGGCAATATATTTTTTTTTCATTAGTTATCAGTACCGTAGTCGTATTATTATTATTATTTTTTATTGACAAAATGGTAATTGTCTAGAAAGTAGCCGCAACTTCGATTTTAACCAAATTTGATATCCGGGGGTTTTTTGGGGCGCTGATCACGAATATGAAAAATATATCCATCAAAAAACTTAACTTTTTTTAAAAAAACCCCCTTTAAAAAAAACTTTTTTTTATATGTCTTTTCCCCCTTTTTTTTTCTAATAAGTTGCAAAGCTTTATTTCCAGATTGCGGCCATGTTTACTGAATAAATTCCTTATGTATAGATGATAGAGATAAAATAAATATAAAAACAAGTCTCTTTAAGAGGTTTATTAAATACTATCCCCCAAAATTTAATGTAAAAAAAAAAAATTTTTTGGGCAAAAAGAAGGAGAAATAGGGAATAAGATGTTAGTTAGGTTTTCAAGTTTAATGATTGATATCTCAAAAACGAAACGTTACCGCCTAAAAAAATCCATATTCGTGATCAGCCCCCCAAAAAAAAAAACCCCAAAATTAATAAATACATGTTTTTGGTTTTTTAAAATATATTGTCTTGCATATTATTTAATGCATATTAATATATAAATGTACGTTTTAGTAGGACTGTTATGACAGTATTTTTTGTAACTAGGTTTTTTTTTGTTGAAAAATTTTTTTTTCAGTATAATTATCCGCAAATAAGTATAAAATTTTTAATTTTTTATTCCATTTCTTTTTCGATACAAACAGGTGTTTTATGTACATCATATAATATCTTTTAAATAGTAGGCTAATATTTTAGTATAAAGAAAATATAGAATTTGACACAAATTTCACAACAAAATTGGTATTTTAAAAAAACGTAATTTTCGGATCAGAAAACTTTAAACCCACTACCTTTTTTCTTTAATTTTGTAAAATTTTTGGGGAAAAGCCCCTGACCCCCCCGTTGGGGGGTATTTCATACCCCCAAATCCCTTTTTGTGGGGGGGGCGCAAATTTTTAAAAACCCCCGGGGCGGCCATACCTAGATACGGCACTTTAGAAGCCTGTATCTTGTTAAATTGGCAACAGAACAAAAACCAGAAGAAGATGTACAATCTTCTTCTGAAGACCCTATGTCTCATCATATATTAGAAGTTCTTGTAAATCAGGAAAATATAACTCCTATTGAATGTGATATAAACACTATAGTAGATGCAGGTCTTATTTTTAAAAATGAACAATTTCATTTGATTCCCCCCAACCCCAAAAATGTGTGCCTTTAGATGTTACCAAATTTTAAAAAATGAACCAATTTGTTCCAATGTAGATAAAGTTCTCAACGATGAGTATCTTCCACCACCTAACGATATAACAGCACACATCAATACAGACCTACAACGTTTTAAAAATAGAGTTAATGCTGATGTTAACATAAATGATCTCATTTTATTTTACACTACAGATAAAAAACGTTTAAATACTAATAAAGAATGCCTATCTCCTGGTGAAATAGATTCTTCAGAGTTATCGGACTGTGATGATCCAGAGTATAACATGGCATCATCTGAGCAAAACAGTGAGGATGAAACCGATGCTGAAGAAAACATTGACGCCCAGGACCAACATTACAAAATGGTCGAGAATTAACATACGAAAATCGAGAAGAAAATAATACAGAAGAGACAGTCCACTTAAATAGATCAAAAAGAGCACAGCCAGAAAACTGGAAAAGGGAGAGCAATAAAATTAAAAGAATGAAGGGTGAGAACTGTTTAGGATACAACAGAACAAAAGATGGAAAAGTGCCCCCAAAGTACAGCGCCCCCCCAGAAAATCAGTACACTGTGATCAAAAATTTAAGAAAAAAAAAAATATTGTGGGGCTGTATCTATGGAAGACTCAGAAAAACGTTTATCAAAATTTTGGAGTTATTTAAAAAGATGGATGAGAAAAAAATATGTTTTGTTTTTTTGTAGACTATACTCCAAAAAAAGAGTTATTGCTGGTCCATCGAGAAGATCCGGCACAAAACAAAATTTCCAAAAAAGTAACTAATGGAAAAAAAAAAAAAAAATGCAAACGAATGTTTTTGGGCACTTTGAGACTCAAAGAAAAAATGGTGCATGGCTGGCTAAAAACGAGTAGCTCGGGAATAGGGGGGGAAAAATAAAAAAAGGGGAAATAATAACGGAGCAAATCGTGACAACGATAAAAGAAAAAAAAACACCGGATTTTTTTTTTTTTAAAAAAAACCCTAAAAAAAAGTTTGTTTACTGAAATGTTTGTTTACTGAAATGTTTTCATCTGATAGGTACTTATTCCTTATATATATATATATATATATATATATATATATATATATATATATATATATATATATATATATATATATACAGTGTGTCCCAAATTGGTGGGGAATGTATGGGGTCTTGGAAACCACGATAGGTAGAAAATCGGTTAAATGGGGAAAGTTTTGGACAATTATGTTAGTAAGCTAATCCCGTTGACTACATGGTTTTATCTATTCAGGTTTTTGAGAAATTTTGAAAAAACCTGAAACATGCATTTTCGAAAATCGGTCATATTTTTTTTTAAGTGAAAATTTTTCAAATCTGTAAAAACTTCTTCAAAGTAGTGATGGAACCTTCCGAATGATCTTCCGAACGATATTCGAATATAGAAATGTTTCGAATGATTCGAATATTTCTTTCGAATATTCGAATATTCGTATTCCAATCCGCTAGGGTATAATACCGCTACTTATCGGATGATAGTTCATTCAATTCGCGGTTCATTCATATCAAAAATATAAATTTTCCACAAAATGTCGACTTTTTTGGCGGCCACTGTATACTATTCTATACACCACACCAATAATTACGAATTAAAACGAAAACAAAACTTCCGCCGCACCACCAATAACAGCAAAACAAATTTAAAACGTACAAGAATACGTATGCGAACACAACATCGACCCAATAATAGTCGACTGAAATTAAAAGCCGAAACAAAATAATTCATTTTTCATCTTCCGACATCTGATTTATCCGGAATAATTCGTTATTTCGAAAGCAAACCTTTCGACTTCGGGGTAAGTCGACGGTTAGCGGTCGGCGCAATATATCGAATACCGACTGACGTTGATCGGTCAATGTTTCATATGTCGAATGATATTCCGAATATGAAGATCTTCCGGAATACGAATATTCGAATATTAAAATCATCCGAATATGCCCATCGCTACTTCAAAGCAACTTTTTTTGTAAAATATGACCGAGTAGTCAATTTTAATTTTCTACGTTTCGGGTTTTTAGAATCATCATCAACTTTATTTTTTCATATAGCCAAATAGTGCTTTTTATTCTGATTTCAACAATGTATAACATGTAATAATTTAAGAGTTTATAACCTTATTTATTTCAAAAAACAAATATTTTCTCAGTTGGTCTTGATTCCGGCGAACGTCATTTTTCTTTGTAAACAATAAAATATTAGTATATATATTTATATATATATATATATATATATATATATATATATATATATATATATATATATATATATATATATATATATATATATATATATATATATCCTAACCAGAACTAAAAACACAAATTAGTTTTATAAATAAATAAAAAAAATAGTAATAAAATAGAGAAAAATATAAATTACTGTAAACGTGTTGCCTTACTTGTTTAAGTGCCCAGTAGCTAAAGGCAAACACTTGATATCGGTAATACAGAATATTTATTATATAATAAGAATTATTATTTGTGTTGTTACCCTGGGCATGAAGTTCTAAATAAAAAAGGATTAAAAACAGGAACCCGCTGCTCTTTCCCATTTGTGACCAAGGAGATTAGAGACTACGTATTATATAAACAATAAAATATTTTTAAGAATATTGTCTTATTTGTTGTCATGATTTGCAACGTTTTTCTGGTATCTAACGATAAGAAATATTTCTTTAATTTTACTCAGCATATTTTATATTTGTTTTGATTTTACAGAACTTTATACCACTTATTTTACAACGTAAACAGGAATATGGGCTTTTCTTTTTGGGTTTTAATGTTTCTTATTTAAACAATTTAGAAAAGGGTATTTATATTAAGAAAATCACACTTTTGTGAATTTTTTTCTAATTGTAAGAATCATTTCGATTTATATAACTTTTCTATGAAATACAATATGTTTTATTTGAAACAGAATTTCGCAATGCCAAATTTCCTGTTAGTCCTTGCTAACTTACCTAATGTTTTTGAGCGGCTTAAGGGACTAAGTGGATAAAAATCGCCATGCAAAGGGCAGTGAAATCCTACAGTCTGTTCCCTTCGTCGGGCTCTGCGAGTTAAAACACATAATACACAGCCCGAAATGAGCATTAGCAGGCCCACTACCATACACGCCGGCCCAAGTATCCTCGAATTACCCGTGAAGGCGATGCGTTCAGCATAATGATCCGGTTCTTCATCTTCGCCAGGACCTCTATACGACGCCGCTAGAAAAGAAATATATTAGCAGAATATTTCCAAAGCAATCTTCCTAAAATAGCCCCCAATACTAAACAAATATTATGGAAACAATGTGAATATCAAGGGATGTCAAGCATCAATTTATTAATAATCTTAACCAGTGGCGTGTGCTTTGGAAAGGGCTGGATTTTTCCATTTTTTAAAACAAATAAGATAATTTTGGGAAATAATTTAATATTTTACCTATATTATTTTATTAAATTTTAAATTTAATAGTTGAGCACTCACTTTTTTGTTAGTATACGCTACTGCTTATAACTTAGATATTTAGCTGGAACTATTAAAATTATCTATGCTTGCATTCAGTCTAATAAGGCACACAAGTTTACATAATTAAATAAAAACAAAAATGAGTTTTTGCCAATAATATATATAATATTTATTAATTATCTTTCAAGACATTTTTAATCCACCAAAGTTAAACGAGGATCTATGCGAGGTAGCTGCTATCTGGAATGTTAGGTAATTTTTAATGATCTTATTTTTTCTAATAACTGAAGCTTCCTAAGTTATAATTGTTTTAAAAATATTTTTTCTATTTCTAAACGACAAAATTATAATTAAGATTAGAAAAATTGTTTTTAAATATTTTATTTAAAAAATATATGGTATATGACATATGTTGAATAAGTAAGTTCTAGAGCAAAAATATACAGTGGCGAACAAAAGTATGGAAACATTTTATTTTTTACTATACCTTACGGATAAGCAACTTACCGCCAACACTGTATTCTGTGTATGCATGATACACCTCAAGAATTTCACAAAATTCATCAAAATATAAAAAACGTTGAGTTTTTTTTTGCCGAATATAATGATGTTTTGGTATTTTGTTGTTTACAAGTATGGAAACATTTCATATATTTTTATTTAAATTTACTTTAGTTATTGCTCTGCCTTAATAACTTATAGTGGGAGTAGTCTTTCTAAATAAAATGCCAAAGTGCAAGTATTATGACTCTGGCTTTAAACAGAAAATAGTTGCATTATATCAAAAGGGTGTGAAGCAAATTTATATTTCCAAGTGTCTTGACATAAGAAGGGGTACTGTAAGTAAAATGATTAAGCGCTATTTACAAAGAGAAACTGTAGACCCCGCATTTAAAAGTGGAAGACCACGAAAAACTTCCTTACAGATGGACAGAACAATTTTAAGATAAGCCAGAAGTGACCCAAAAAAAAACTGCCGTTGATATTAATAAGGAACTTACGGAGGAATACCCAGATGTAAACCTTTCTGACATGACTGTTAGACATCGCCTAATAATGGAGAACCTTTATGGTAGACGCGCCGTTAAAAAACCCTTGTTGACAAGGCGCCACAGAGTGGCAAGATTAAAGTTTGGTAGATATCACAAAGACTGGACACAAAATCAGTGGGCTTCGGTACTTTTCAGTGATGAAAGTAAGTTTAATTTATTTGGGAGTGATTCTACAGGGTATGTAAGAAGGACTTCTGGTCAAAGATTCGACCCGAAGTATTTGATGCCAAATGTCAAACATGGTGGGGGAAATCTAATGGTGTGGGGATTTTTTAGACGATCTGGTACTGGTCCGTTAGTCAGAATTGATGGGCATATGGATGCTCAAAAGTATGTTGAGATATTGGAGAGTAACCTGTTGCCATACGAAGATGATCTGACTTTGTCATGGATTTTCCAAATGGATAACGATCTTAAGCATACCTCCCAACTAGTTAAGAATTGGCTTTCAAAGGAAAAAAATCGGGTTATGGATTGGACTTTCCAATCACCCGATTAAAATCCGATAGAAAATCTTTGGAGGCACTTAGAAAACCAAATTAGAAAAAGAAACATGAAAAACCGAGAAGATTTATGGGTAGTTTTGTTCTTCTTTGTAACTTATGTTCTTAATGTATGATATTTTATGTCCCGTTTCTTAATATAAACATGGTATTTCATAAAAAATTATAATAATATATCAAATAGTAAATATTTATGAAATGTTTCCATACTTTTGTTCGCCACTGTTTATTATTTACAAGAAATGCAGGAGCAAAGTGCTAATATCTAGTTAGGTAAGGTATTTTAAGATCTAGACTCGAAAGACCATTAATGTGAGTGAAGGTGCAAAAATAGACTTTAGAAATTAGAAATTATTTTAAAGTAATGTATTGTTAACGCATTATTTAACATTATTTCCAATAAAAAAAATGCGTGTTAAATTAATGTATCAACGTGTTAAATAAATGCATTTAAAGTTAAATTACTGTATCACATGTAAATCCAAAATCATCAAAACTTAACAGGTAAAGTGGTCAAAATGCTTTTTGTGGTTGCTCACACAAAAAACTTTGTTTTATTCTTTTATTTTTAGGTTAAATATAGTGATCGAAAATTTCCGGAAATATATCTTTGGAAATATTTCTGGAAATATATCAGGAAACTTTGGAAATATATGAAAATATGGGAAATGTAAAAATAACAACCACACAACTTGAAAAAACTAAACATTTAATAAAAGTTAAGTATTTAAAACCAGGTAAAAAATACCTGGCTTAAAATCTAAGAACGAATGGTTTTTAGCCAGTAACTTTTTCCCTTCTATCCGATAGCTAATTTCGATTTTTGACCTTTCAAATGGAGTTATTTATATATAAGTTGAATTGTCCTCCAAAAATTAAAACGCAAAATACATTAATTTAAATAAAAATTTAAGCATAAAAAATACAGAAAACAGTGAAATTTCTTTACTGGAAATATTTCCATTTACACCACAAGTTAAATGGTATATTACTATTATTTAAATTGCAAGTTGCATTCCTAACGTATATTTTTGTACTATCACCAAGATCCCTAGTCTTGTTACGTTTTGCATCGTGTTTGGTTTTTTGTTCGCTTTTCAAAATTGATTGGGTAGATCACAATTACACTCTTGAAACTTCGGAAGGTTTTTCCTATACTGTCCTAGATCCTGTATACAGGGTGTACCAAAATTAGTGGACGAAACTTTAACCCTGTATTTATTGGTCAAAAATAACATAACTTTTTCCTATAAACATATATCGGCAAACACCCCCTAAGAAAGCTATGCCCCTTCAAAGAGGTACACCTGAAGATGGTTTTTTCTAATTATTTCCGAAATGGCATAAAATAAAATTTTGAAACTTAGGGCTATTACTAATTTTAATTTGCTGAATTCAAATATGGATACAAGAATTTGAGTTCTTAGTCGATGATGAGCCCAAAAAATTAACTCAAACATTTTTATATGCCAACTTTTCTGTTTTTTTCTTGGTCGGTATCGCTAGGGTTCACCATTTTCGAGTAAAACGCATTTAAAAAGTACGCTGCATAGAATTTACAATAACATATTTTTATCAAAACCTTTAAAAAATTATGTATATGAGGGAGCGCTAAATAGAATTGAGGAAATCCCTCCAATATCATTAAGAACCCTTAAAGCTACTACCAATATACCTAAACGGCCTAAACCAATTGTAAGTATTAAAATAATTTTGGCAAATCCCGAGCTAGTCATCAAATTACTTATAATAAAGTACCTATCAATGTAATGAGGTCTATGTACTATGCGATATAAATTATTTTAAAACATTTTTAAATTGAAAGGATGACTAAGAAGCAGGGATTACACCCTTTCCATTATCAGAGGGTACAAGATTTAAGAGGCGAAGATTTTCCAGCTTGGTTAGAATTTTGTCGTTGGATTCTAAACCACCCAAATTCTTCAAGAAAAATTTTGTGGTCGGATGAGGCAACATTTTCAAGAGGAAAGGTATTCAACAGCCGCAACACACGTTTTTGGAGTGTCGAGAATCTGAGATGGTTCGAAGAACCAACTACCAATATAGGTTTTCTTTTGATTTATGGGCAGGTTAATAAAAGATAAATTGATAAGCCTAATTATTTTACCAAATAGACTAACCGGTCGTCATTATTTACATTTTCCGTAAAATGATCTGGGAGAACTACTAGACGATGTTCAATCGGCACTCGGATAGAAATGATTTTCCAACACGATGGGGCAACAGCCTACTCCAGCCAACTGATGAGAAACTGGCTAGATGAAGGTTTTACAGGCAGGTGGATAGGTCAAGGTGGTTCAATAAACTGGCCAGTGCGATCGCCCGATCTTAATCCTCTGGATTATTTTCTGTGGGCTAATATGTGTAATATTATTTGCCACAGAAATTGATACCCCAAAAGAGCTTTATAAGCAAATTATCGCAGTTTAAGATCAAATTTAAAAAATCGGTTTGAAATTTTTAGACAAAGCCAGAAAATTTGTTTAAACATTTACTCCAGATAAACAGGTATTTTTACGGCCGAGTGATGATCGCGTTGTTAAATTTAGCAATGGACTTAGCAGTTTAGAATGTTTAACAAAACGTCATTGTCAGTGTTCTTCAATGATTTTAGTATAGGCAACCTGTCAAAATCTGACATTTTGTTAAACATTCTAAACCGTTGTTAACTTAGCAATTGTTAAAAGTTAACAACGGTTTGGAATGTTTAACAAAATGTCAGATTTTGACAGGTTGCCTACTAAAATCATTGAATAACACTGACAATGACGTTTTGTTAAACATTCTAAACTGCTAAGTCCATTGCTAAATTTAACAACGCGATCACCAATCGGCCGTTTGTGTTTTTTTACCTTAAATACATTAATGCCCGACTGGTATACTATTTGACAAATAATAATAATATGTCAAAGTCAGTTAAATACGAAATATTACCCTAGGGCGTAATTAAAAAAATAACGCCCTAGGGCCTACAAATTTACCAATAAATAAACAATAAATTATCTTCATTTAAGCATTTATTACGAAAATACAAACATACTTACACAATATACTTATCATAATAAAAATTATTTTTTAAAGTAAAACGTACAATTTTCAAACTGACCGGAAAATTCCACATTTCCATACCCCACCGCAGTTGCTGTGTTACTTGAAGTAATACTTTTCCCAACTACAAGTGAAGCATTAGCCAATTTGGAGCTTTTACTATCATCCACGTACCCTCGTGCTACCGAAGAACTCTTCCAGCCTCCTAACCTCATTAAGCTCTCGGAACTACCTCCCGCATCAGAATGAATTGTTGCCGCTGTACGTCTTAAACAATGACCTGTGTACGCCTTAGCATTAGGTAAACCCAAATATGTAGCAATCTTAAAGGGTATATTTCCAAATGTATTTTTACCTATATAGGCTGCACAGTACATCGTTCATCACGATAGCACAAAAAAAACCTATTAATAGGTGCACTTTTAGGTCGCAAAGACACATAGTCCCGAACTAACTTTGTTGCGCACATTTCACTGTCATCAATAACCAAAAAGCTCCTTGCTTGCCCATTTTTACTTTGTGGAATGTCAATATCATCGGAAAACTTCATTTTCACCAGCCCGTCTCTTCTACAACCTCCGAATACACCTATCACTAATGCAACTTTATCTGCCAAATATTTTTCAGTCGGCGCTTCTTTCAAAAAAGTCATAACTTGTTCGCGAGTCAGAACCTTCGACTTTTTAGGCTGATAATTTCTCCCAAGTTGCTTTAGGAACTGTTGCAGAGAAATCAACTTTTCATTACTTCTTATCTTCTTATGAACTATTAATTCTTTACGTAACATTGAAAACTTTGTCCAAAGGGAATTTGGAGAATATGATTCTGACAAATCTTAAAAATAAGCCATCAAAATGGTTTCGTCCACACGGTCCACGCAGTGTTCCGTCAGCCAGGCCTGAAAATGGAAATATTCTTTCTCGTAAATCCGCCTAGTTTTTTCTGGCACAAGCGCATGCTCAGCTTTAGCAGCTTTCACTAAAATACTTGGGGGAGATGGGTATTTTTCACTACTTCGGACATTTTTATGCCTCAATCGCAAAATTATTTTTTATGTGCTGTCTTATTGACAAATAACTTACAACCATGGTTACCACAATTACGTTTCGACAATTTTTTCAGGTAAATGCTAGTACTTGATTTGGTTTAAACTAATGCATTCAAAATTCATTTAAATTTTTCTCATATAAAGAATATTTAGTCGGGCATTAAACGTTGAAGGCACCACGGGTATTAAGGATAATAACGCTTTCGGTCAACGTATATCCCTCGGGCCAAAGGCCCTCGGGAAACACACCATCGACCTTAAGCGTTATTATCCTTATAATACCCTTGATACCTTAACTATAATTTTTAACTAATTACCAGAATAAATGTTAATATCAGTACCAATTGTTTCAAGGCCTGCTACTAATTTTTTTTTAATATGTTATTGTAAATACAATGCGGCGTAATTTTTAAATGCGTTTTACTCGAAAATGGTAAGTCCTAGCGATGGTTTTTTAGGCTCAGTCCCCTAAATGATACGCATTTGACTCGTGTATCTGACTCGTGTATCCATATTTGAATGCAGCATATCAGAATTAGTGCTACTCCAATTTTTACAAATTGTATTTTAAACCATTTCGGAAATAATAAAAAAAAAACATCTTCAGATGTCCCCCTTTAAAGGGGCGTAGCGTCCTTATATACATAGGAAAAAGTTAGGTTACTTTTGATCAATAAATACAGGATTAAAGTTTCGTCCACCAATTCTGGGATACCCTGTATATTAAAGAAAAACGGAAAAAAGTTTCGTCGAGGGTAAATTAAGCTCAAATAGTACGGTATAGGGAAACCCACAAAAACGAGGCAAAATAAGTGACTAACGTTCGTACACTTACCAGTTAGCACACATCCAACTAATAGAAAGAGAAAACCAAATATGGGTAAAATAATTTGACAATTTGCTGCTACAACTACCCCAGCCACCATCAGGCCGCCTTCGATCTTCTCGACGCGTAAACGCGACAAAATTGTGGGGCAGCGTGGTTTGCCACCACCACCAACGCCTTTTGCCTTCAATTCGCCCGACACCTGGTTGGGCCTGAAAAAAAAACGTTAAAAAGTTAGTTTTCCTAAAAACATATATGTCATGATTGTTATTAGTTAAAAAGATTTGTTTTTGTTATATTTTTTGACAATCGACAACAAAAGTTAGTTGTTTTAATTTAAGAACTTAAGCTTCCTTACACTTCTAAAATATAAAAATAATTAGAAGTCTTATTGTAGTGTGTATACGGATTTTTTACTCAGAAGTATGTTTTTTATGTAAATATTTAATTTCGTACAGTATTACGGTTTTGTAATGTATTTTGTCCGTATTATCCATCAAATAACGTTAAAAGAAGTATTTATGTTTTACTAGATGAAAAGCCTGTCTCCGCCAGGCGAGAGACAATATTAAGTAGCCTCTGTCTCCGTACGGCTAACGGTAAACACTTTTTTGCTCCTATTTTTGTCCCGGGGGCGAAATTCAAAAAACGGGCTTCGTTAGGTTCTAGCCACTGCTAAAGACTACCACTGTGCCAAATTTCATGATTTTAGCTCAAGCCATAACTTCAGAATCACGTGGACAGACAAATAAATATATATACCTACCTATACTATAAATATATCCACATTAGCAAATTATATATATAGATAGATATTATTTAAGAAAAGCCGTAAATACATTACATGATTGTTTTGTACTATCTTTACATTTATCTGAATCTCTCTTTACGTTACTATACTTTATATATTAAGTTGCTAAAATAGTTTTAGCAACTTAATTGCTTATACTAATATTGGTAGTTTGTGGTAAAGAGCATATATTGTTTAAATTTTATTTTAGAATAATAAAATACCTTTTAATTTTTATATATTATATATTTTTAATAATTATACAAGATCCGCTGGTAGTAGAGGGACAAAATAATACATATGTATTAGTTTATAGAGGGTAACTTAAAATTTAAGTGATATAGGTTATTTTTTGTGCTTTTGTGTATTTTACGGGTATTATGGATAATCTTTTTATTATTAAAAAAAAATATTTTAGTTAAATTGGCAAAGTAGAGGTTTTTGTTTGATTATTTTAGAGAAAAACCGGAAAAAAAATTTACAACATTTAGGTACAGTGATCGAGATACATTTATACAAATGAGGAAATATTTATATTAATATTTCAGCACGTTTATTAAGAATTTAAGTTAATACCTTAAGAAAAAAAAGTTTAGTCTCTTACACATACAGGTAGCTCAAAAAAAAAATGAAAATTTAGCTCCAAAATTTAAAAGTTTTAGAAATCGTCCCTTTTAAAAGAGTAAACAAAATTACATGTTTAGCCTCAGTGTTCCTTTTTTGTTGAATTAAAAATGTGAGGTTTAAAGATAAGAAACCATATTTTCATATGTGGTTGGCTTCCTGTATATTCTACTTTAAGTTAAATTCTATTGTAATTAGTTTTCCCCAATAAAAAAATCAACTTTTTTCAAAACTGATTTTAAAGTTTTAGAAGAACAACTTTTTCATATGTGACCAGGTTTAAGCCGGCCATTATTTTAACTATTATAATAACTTATTTCCTATTATTATTATTGATAATTTGGTACATGATACTTATTTTCTGCTTAGTTATACATCCAAAAGATACTCGATGAACTGGACGGTTTTCGAGATAATCAAATTTTAAACTTGCGTGGTACAAAAGAGGTAATATTTAAAATAATTAACAATTTTAATTTTTTCAAAAAAGTCAATAAAGCAAATACTAAATGCATGTATTCAAGCACGTAATAGGCACTTTAAACATTTTTGGTAAAAACTACACCTTGAAATTGTACATAAACAAAACGTCCAAATTTGGATATAACTACTTTAAAATCAGTAATGTTTACTTTTTAGAACAAAACACACCAAAAATGCTTAAATTATTTTAAAATAAAATAATATACAGTAATATCTCACTAATATGGTATCTCAACAAAACACGTCCTAAAATCCGGCACCCTTCTCCGCACCTCCCTCGCCCCTTTCTACACTAGAAACCTCAATTAAAGATTATTTTAAACAATGTAATTAGTTAATTGTGAGATATGTGGTTTGTCGTTATAAAAAAACGTGTAAAACATGAACACAAATACCTTGTATTTCCTTTATGAAATGTTTTATTTTATTTACTATGAATTTTTCTATAGAATCCAGTCATCCGGACATTCCAATAATCCGGCAACCTCTGGTTTTTAATAGTACTGGATTAGAAAGATTCTACTGTATAAGTTTTTAAATTAAAAAAATTAAGATAAAGCAAAATTAAATATGTATAGTTTAATTTTATGTTAAAAAGTAAGCTCTTTTAAGTAACAATCAACGGATCCGGATTCCACTCATTTAAATTTTAAATGAAATTATTTTGACTTCTGCACATATTGGATTTACTGGTTAAAATAATCCTTATACATAAATAATATCTTTGCCAAATATTTTTTATATGAAACTTTAGCTATAGGCATTTCAAATCTAAATATAAATCGCCCGCACCAAAAAATTTGACCAAGGGTCCTATTTGCCACATTTTATTTGGAACGTTTACCAAATGTTCAAAATTTAAATTAATTAAGAATATAATATATACAGATACCTACATACAGATTTTAAATTATTTTTATGTTATATAGTTAATAATATTATATGTATTTTCACCACTTTATCTCTGATGCATGCCTTATTTTATGTCCATTTATAGGCATTAAGAAAAAACAAAATAATATAAATAAATTCATCATATGTTTCTTAAACAAAGAAACAAAAAATAACCTTACCTACGTACAAAATATAATTTACTACTCATTGAAATAAAACCTACTTTCTAATTCTCATCGGGGTTATGTTTTATATTTTTATTTATATATTATTTTGTCCTTCATTGATTTTAACATCTGGTAATCTGCATTAAATTTGATCCAATTCTCAATCTTCTTCAAACCCTCTTTGCCAAATAATATTGAAAAGAACATTTTATTTAAAAATGTATTACGATCGTCAGTTTAAAAGCTATTAAAAGCTGAAAAAACTCATTCGCATCTTACGTTCCAAACGGACAAACACATTATTTGTTTTGCAAAATTAGAGATGTCTTGATATTTCAGTTTTTTATCGTTATCACTTAATAGGCCAAAACTTTTTAATACTATCAGACACACTACTTGCGTAGCTGCATAAAGCAAGCAAGTTTGCTACACTAGGGTCCAGTTAGTACCAAAAAAAGTTGTCTATCAGAATAACAAAAATCTGGGGTAAATCTGCCAAAACAGTAAAAATCGAATAAATGTGGCAAGGCTGCACATATGCGACTACGTCGTATCCTCGTTTTTTTGTGACGTTAAGGCCTGGTTAGATGTTCATCAACTTGCTTGCGCAAACTTAAATTGTACGTCAAGACTGAATCCTCATTTGACGCGTAACTATTCAGTCTTGTTGATCAATAAGCATTCAGTTAATAAAAAACAATATGGCTGGCGATCTATTAATGTGTGCGGCTGTAATTGCCGTAAATTGTAGTAAAAAAGCGAAAAGTAAATAAGAGAAAACGTCCCAAGTGGTCAAAAGAATGGTTACTTAAGCGGCAACAATTATCACATGTCAATTTAATGACTGAGCTTCGATTAGAACCTGAGGATTGGTTTAATTATTTATGGATGAACGAAGAAACGTATATGAAATTGTTTCAATTAGTAACGCCTCAAATCGAAAGGATGGATACCATTATGAGAAAATCAGAATCTTCATGGATTTTCTATATATATATATTAATGAAATCCGTAAGGAAGTCTCTTGACATGAGACGTAGGTCCGACATACTTCTATCCAATATATTATTAAATTTAAAATTTGCCTGCGCCTTGCACAAGGATACTCTAGAAGTCTAGAAGATGGAATTATTAAGTTGAAAGAACTGCCACACAATTCAATTGATCGCTAGCCAAGAAGGTACACGCAGGAAAATATCTAGCAGGTTTGATTTTATTTAAGCCAAACAATTGTCTGTACAGATTTAATAAGTCTGCCGACTTATCCCGGCCTTTAGATTAAAAAGGGCCAGGCATGAACTTTTAATGGTTATTACGCCGAAACCAATTTTTTTCGAAAAAAGCTATCAAGTAGGTGGTTTTTAAATATGCACAAGAAGAGATTTCATGTTAAAACTGATCACAATAAAACAGCGTCTAGGTATTATAACAATCTATATCGTTTATAAATTGGTATGTAAGTAAATATTTACATCTGAGTAATTTTGCTAACTTAAAACCTTAAAAATCCTGTATCTGTATGTATTTCTTGTCAGGATATTGAAATACAGGTACCTTTTTAAAATTTTCTTATTTAGACCTACAAACAAAACTTTACAAAACGTGTCCTTTCTCCCATTTTTTTTTATAAACCACATGAAAATATTATTGTACACTATTATGAATGTTTTTAACAACTGGCCAACTTCCCACTAGGTTTATTAGCCCTAGACTAGGCCGATCCTGTCTACCAAACATTTAACTCGTCATCGTTTGCAAAAAAATCACCTTTAAAATTTTGTTCGGTGATTTAATAGATTAACGGGTAATGAGGTCGTGGATCACTGTTAAATGTTAAATTGATCATAATATTCGCATTTCGGTATCCGTAACATTTTTTGTTAACTGTAAACAACAAGTGAAAGGTGGAATAAATAAATTAGCTTAAACTGTTAACTTATAATTGTTCTTTTTTGTTTAAGAGAAATATAATTAAGTGGCTATACTAGTAAAAAAAATTGATTTAATATTTAAGTACATGTTTTAAGTTTACACGTTTTAAGAAAAAATACCTTTCTACCTTGGTCCTTTAACTATTTGGTGCTGATTTTTTATTTATTATCTAAAATATATAGTCCAGGAGGCCACCACAACAAAGCTTGCCAATAAGAGATACTTATGAAACATTTTTTTTATATTACTATGGACTAAAGCCAATTCACTGCTGCTGCCTCAGCTCAGCGGGTTTAAATTGATTTTTTTTACCTAAAAAAAGAATCGTAAAGAATATTTTTTTTTTCTTAATATAACTCGAAAATTATTGATTTTAGAAAACAAAGGTATATAATCAAAATTAATAGCCTAATAAAACTAGTAATTTTTTTTTCAATAAATTTTTTGTAGCTCTTTTAGTTTTTGAGACATTAACTATTTAAATATAAAATAAAAACGAAAATATCTAAAAAACTAAAAGAGCTACAAAAAATGTATAAACAAAAAATATGCTTTTTAATAAGCTCTATAAAAAAGGTAATATACATATTTAATAAAGGAGATAGAAGCAAAAATTTTGCAAATATCATTTTTTTTAGTAAGTATTCCAACTTCGATCCATCTAAAAATTGATTCAAAATGTTCTATTCATTAAATGAAACAAACTAATACACACGTGCCTCAAGACAATGGGGGATAACATGGTGGCACGGATATTTTGTTTTTTTTTTTTGGCAATAACTGTAGCTATTTCGATCCACTTAATACTTTAGCTACAAGCAAATTTAAATTCTATTACGCTTAACATTTATCCATCTCCTATGTTACTATGTGTATAGCTCATCGTATAAATATTTTTATTATCGGTTTAAATATTAATATTATTAATTTATAAAGACAATTACCCGTTCAGTTCTGAAGAAAATTTTAATCATATTTTTAACAAAAAAATGGTTTATTTAGCGTTAGACTTTTAAAACATTTCTTTTATTAAGCTGTCTTTCTCTTCTAGGCTTACAGTAAAAAAATACAAATCATAGCAACTTTTTAAACTGTAATATGATTATATTTTCAAGTAGTAAATAAACAGGTAAATACAATAACTTAAATAAGAAAGGCGTTATGCCTAGAAGAAGTAGATAGCTTAATAAAAAAAAATATTTTAAAAGTTTAACACTAAATAAACTAAAAAAATTTTTTATGTTGAAAATATGATTAAAATTTTCTCAAAATCATCCTGAACGAGTAACTGTCGTAATAAATTTTTAATATCATTATTTAATTCAATAATAAAAATATTTAAACGATGAGCTATAAACATAGTAGCATAGGAGATCGAAAAATGTTAAGCAGCCTGCCAGGTATATAACACCCAGATAGAAGAGGCAGGATATTATTATTTAATAGAATAGAGTTTATTTTTTTTAGTTAAAGTTTCAAGTGGATCGGAATGGGTACAGTAATTGGACAAAAAAAAAAAATATCCGTGCCATGTTATCCCCCATTGCATCGAGGCACATGTGTATTAGTTTGTTTTATTCAATGAATAGAACATTTTAAATCAATTTTTAGATGTAAGGGAGTTGGTATACTTTTCTGTTATTAGCGAAATATCGTTATTAGCGAAATATTTATTGGCCAAAATCACTTTTTTGTTTATATTTCCTTTACTACTTATTTTATTAAAAATGTTCATGTAACCTTTTTATAGAGCTTATTAAAAAGAGTATTTTTTATTCAATACTTTTTTTTGTAACTCTCTTAGTTTTTGAAATATGTGCGTTTTTATTTTAAATTTAAATCGTTAATATCCTAAAAACTAAAAGGGCTACAAAACTGTATAAAAAATACGTAGTTTTATTAGATCGTTAATTTTTATTACATACCTTTTTTTCTAAAATCAATAGTTTTCGAGTTATATTGCAAGCAATTTGAACCCGCTGAGTTGAGGCAGCAGTGCGGCTTTGAATTTACCATAGATCATAGTAATAAAAAAAAAAGGTTTTATGCGTATCTCTTATTCGCCAGCTTTTTTGCGGTGATCTCCCGGACTATAATAAGCTAGGATGGACGTTATAAAGAATGTTGTTTCTAAATTATATAACAATCGTAATGATATTACAGCCATACCAGATCGAAAACTAATATTTAAAACATAAAAAAATACTATAAACCTTATACTAAGAGTTTGCTTTACTTATTTGAAAAATGCCCTGAACTTGCTACATTCCTACTGATAAAACCCGTTTATATTTAGCATTGATAAAAGTGGCTTTAGACTGGACAATGAGAGTTTTTTTATACAGTCTACGGGAGCATACAAATTGCCCCCCAAGAAAAGACGACTCAAAAGTAACATTAAATTGGTAAAATTACATTTGTATATTTGGTCACGGGTAATAAATCATCACAGGTAATTAAATAAAACTGTAACATATGTAATGGACCATTCTATTATTATTATAACTAAAACGACGAACAAGTGATTTTGACTTTTTGTTTGTGCAAGTTTACTGCTTCTCGCTACTTTTTAACCACTTTTGAAAATCATACTTATAGTCGTTTACAAATAATAACCGTTTTCCCTTGTCACTTAAATTTGAAATAAGATATGCATATGTTTTTTAGTTTTTTATTTTATTAAAAAAGTTTAGAACAAAAGCAAATTAAAAAAAAAAGGAATAAAAAAGAAATACATCCATTTTATTTTAACAAGAACTTTGTGTATTACTACCATTTCTTTTTGAAGGTGCTCGCCACGCCTGAATCTTAGGTCTTGTTGTGGGATATGGCATATATTGACCCGGTGTCATTGTCAAATTCTCTGAATGGTCAAGCATCCATTTATAATTTGGACGAGATGGATCACAAGTGGGGATTAAGTCTGTTTTATAATGTAACCATCCATACCACAAAGCAGGCACCTGACTTGCATTGTAATCCATTCCGTAATATGGAGCGTATTCAACCTTTGGAAATGAAAGAAAACATATTAGAAACTTCCATCGGATTGGATTTTGCGAAATGATTTGCTTAAATTATCGTTAGTAAAACCATACAATTTCCGGCACACCATAAAACCGCATCGTTAATTACAGGTATTTGATAGAAAAGTCTGTAAAAAGCACCATGGTCCAGATATCCCGGTCAGCTTATTGAAAGTATGTATGCATGAACCTATAAACATTTAAAGTATCTTCCAAACTAGAAGACCTATTAGACGTTTTAAGAAAACAAAAGCTCTTTCTTTTTAAAATGTTTAAGCTGTATTTATTTAGTTGTTTTAGATCCAATGTTTTGAAATTCTTTTAAATTGTTTATGTACGACGGTGTCATTTTGACACATTTAGCATGCTCATTTGGATATCATGCTGGTTTTTATAACGGAACTGTGTTATTATGCATTCATAATGACACGCAATTGTTAAAATCAAAAAAACGAAAAAAAATAGTCAGTTCTTTTTATGTAATTTATTGTTCAAGCACTTCCAGCTTTTCAGAAAAATAACAAATATTAACACATCATATAATTTGCTTTAAACTTTAATTTGTAGAATAATTATTTTTCTCCAACCGTCAAAAAATGTTGACATTTTTGTACTATTTTCAGGTGCAAAAGCTATCAATTCTTATACCGTACAAAAATGTGCTCGTTGCTTAGCAACACTTTTAATCCTAGGATTAAAAAAAAACGATTTTTGAATAACCAAATGTATTAATTTTGACTTGGTTGGAGAAAATATAGTATATATTATACGGACTAAAAGTGCTTATTTTTACTCGCAATTTTGCATTCGCTCGGCTGCGCTGCGCCACGCTCGCAACTGCAAAAATTGCTCGTAAAAAAAGATGCACTTTTAAACCTTATAATATAATATACTATATTTCGTTTTCAGAGAAATCAAAAACTATTTTTATCTAAAACACTTTGAAACAAAGAAATGTACGGCTATGACAGTTTAATTCATAAAAATAAACTGAAGCGGAACGACTTTCTTTTAAGATTTAAAAACTTTTTACAGTTTGGTTAATTTCTTTGTTATTAAAACAAAGGTATTTGGCCGAAAGTTACATTATATTATTATTTTTTAATAAAATAATAGTGCCAATATTCGTATGTATTTTTTTATTAAACGTTTCAAATTTAATTTTTTGTACTTAAAGTATTTTTCTACGCTGGTGCTTTAATTTGGTAAGAACAATTTCTTGCGTTTTACCATTTATAAAATTAGAGTTGCCCAGTTTTCAAAGGCTTGCAGAAAGTATATTTTTATTATAATTTTAATAATTCTTTAATTTGTTAAAGTATTATAGAGCTTTTAGTAGCATATTTTTAATTTTTGGTGATAAATTTTAAGTTATCTATGAGAAATATTCAAAGACCAAAGTTTTTTTTTTTTGGTTTGTAATTTTAGATATAAAAAAGGGCGTCTACCATTTTAAAATATAATACATTTTCTTTACGCTGAAGGTTTTGTTGAATATGTGTAGAGAAAACTAGAGTATTTTATCCTGCATTTCAATCATACAGAAACAGTTAGATACTTGTACAGCAGCAATATTTTAAAACATTAGAAGTAACCTTAAAGATACCGCGAAATGCAATATATGCAGGTTTCGGTACTTGGACATCTATAATGGAATTGGAGTAAAACGGATTAAATAGTTAACCTTATGCTCCCAATACTTTGTTAGACGTTTAACCTATTAAACATCCCAGATGGTCGGTTAAAAACTAGAAGCAGATCCGATCAAAAAGTTTAAAAAAATGTAGTTTTTAACTTCAGAACTTCCTCTATACTATACAAATTGATTATGTACAAAATGCATTTATAATTTGGTAGAAGTGTTTACCTTTACAATACAAAGATAACTAAATTATGTCTAATCGTTTAGCCTACTAATAGGATCGTTGGTTTTATTTTGACCCTTACATTTATTGACGTATTGATTTTTAGCAATTATTAAATTAACCTTATTAATATTTCAATAAACATTTAGTACTGAAATAATTCTAAACTCGTCCTATTAAATCAGAACTACCATAATGTCCATTTTTGACATATATTTATTTTTACATTGGAAGAAAGTTTTACACTAAAAATTATGAAAATATTGTTTATAGGCTTATTTGTAATTTAAATTTTGCGTCGTTAATTACCGTTATATGGAGTTAAAATACATTTGTAATAGATCGAAAACACATATTACCCTATATCACAATGATATAAAAAGGTAATTTAAAAAAATTAACTTAAAATTTCAAAATAATATTTTCCATATACAGTGACTCGCAGCTTAAATGATGCAGTTGCAATTAAAACTAATTATGTGCTGTCAAGAAGTAAAAAACATGTTGAACCGGAGTTTAAGTATCTTAAATATATATTTGCGGACTTATTGAAATATTATTAGCTTATTTTGACAGAAAGATTTACACGGAACATGATTAAGGGTAACAATATAAATTATTAATGTATATTATGTCACAGCTTAAATGATGCAGATAAAATAGAATAGTACAAAAGCTATCAACTTAATATTTTTGAAGTAGACGATGCATTTGCTTTTTATTGTAGTTGTTTTTTTGTTGATATGATATAGAAATAGGTCGTAGAACTACCAGTAAAGAAAGAAATTTAATCGTTACTCACTTCAGAAACGTGTATAGCCAAAGAAATATCACCAAATTGGTAAATAAATGTCCAGCATATAATTGAACGCTATAGTAAAGAAAATAGAGTCGAGAATAAAACGAGAGCGGCTGCATATAAGATTTTCAACGTTCGAGAGGAAAGATCTCGAGAAAGATGGATTGTCAGAGAAATCGCCAATAATCCAAAAAAAAAACTCCAAAACTACGATATGAGGTGGAAAGACGTTTGACAAAAGGTGTAATCCCGAAATAATTCGACAAGTATTGCGGAAAAATAATTTACATGGCCGAACTACAAGAAATAAACCTTTTATAAGCCAGAAAAATAGCAAAAGGTTACAGCACGGTAGAATTACTGTGGTTACAGTTTGCCCGGGAACATGTTAACAAAGATTTGGACTTCTGGAGATCAGTAATTTTTGCTGATGAGACTAAATAAATCTGTTATGTGGTTGTATGTCGTCTGCTGGAGCCAGTAACATGTATTTTATTGAAGGAAATATGAATCAATTCATATATTTGGATATATTAAAGCAGCATCTAGCAGCTAGTGCTGAAAAATTAAATATTAATGACAATTACTGCTTTTATCACGATAATGACCCGAAGCACATGGCAAACCAGATACGTAACTAGTTTCTTTATAACAGCCCAAAAGTCATTAAAACAACATCTCAGTCACCAGATCTAAATGTAATTGGCTAGGCTAATATTAAAAAAGAAAGTAAACAGGGACCGCATATCTAACAAATATGAGTTGAAAGTTAAAATTACGAAAGAATGAAATACAGTTTCCCCGAAATATCCCAAAAAGTTAATTGAATCAATGCCTAGGCGCCTAACAAGTAATTGAAAATGATGAAGGACCCACAAAAGATTAGCAGTTGATTTTCAATTATTAAATGTGTTTTTCTTATTTAATATGTTTCTTGATAGCTTTTGTGCTATTTTATTTTATCTGTATCATTTAAGCTGTGACATAATTTACCTAATTAATTTTTATTGTAACCCTTAGTTATGTTGCTTGTAAATCTTTCTATCAAAATAAGCTAATAATATTTCAATAAGTTCGCAAATATTTATTTAAGATACTTAAAATCCGGCACAAAATGTTTTTTACTTCTTGGCAGCACATAATTAGTTTTAATTGTAACTGCATCATTTAAGCCATGAGTCACTGTATACACTAAATTAACTAACAAAAATAAAATCAAAAGCAGGTACCAAACAATCAAATATAAACCTGACTCAAAAAATTGAAACGAAATATCTGATACAAAATGGAGTTTAAAAGGCATTTAACAACCTTTAACTCAAAATTATAAAATAATATTTTTTATATATACACTTTATTAACTAACAAAAACGAAATCAAAAGTAGGTCCTAGAGAAATAATTGGCTTTCAATTTTTTTGAGGTCGGTGTCAGCAAAGTGATCAAATATAAACCTAATAAAAAAATAGGAACGAAATTTCCGATACGAAGTGGAGTTTACAATACATTTAATAACCTTTGATTTCTTTATATCTAGCTGATATTTCTCTAAAGTTCTGGTACCGACCTAAAAAAAATTGTAGACTGCTAGTTGTAATAGATTTGTTGTAAATATTTTAAGGTTTAGTTAACGATTTTCCCACATGCACTAGAATCTGACTAAAGCTTTAAGATATTTTCTCTTTTACCACACCCGTAGCTCGTATCGATAAGCCACGTCGTTAGACTTATACGTTTAGATTGGAGCATATCATAAAAACTACTGAACCGATTTTGATGAAGTCTTTACTCTTCTTTAAGTTAAAGTAAATGTTAGCCAATAAAAAAAAGAATGGTCACAATCCGATCAAAAGTTTCGAAGCAATGCGTATGTATATGTTACCGTGAAAGTCCGAAATTGGTGAATGTAGACATTTACCGGTGAATGCCAAAAATAAAAAAAAAACTGAACAAAAACCAACCACAACTAACCAAAATTATTAGTTTTAACCAGAACGCACCAAAGTTGTTAGTTTTTGTTAGTTTTCGTTCAGTTTTTTTTTAAATATTTGACATTCACCGGTGAATGTCAACATTCAACCATTTTCAAACTTTAACAGTAACATATATAGTTGGATCATTTTTAAAATAAAAATTCGGTGCCATTTGAAAAAAAAAAACATAAAAAGTAGCAAAAATGTTTAATTTTTATTGTCGGCTCTTTATATGGTCTATTGCGGTTTATAGCGGCACATTATAAAAGGCAAAGACGGCCGCTAGTTTAAATTAAACCTTTTCGGCTACTTTTTATGTTTTTTTCCTTTCAAAGAGAACCGAATTTTCATTCTTATATTGATCCAACTATACATGCATACACCTAAAAAATTTGGTATATTTGTTTAGACGCCCTAATAGAATACCATATGTAAATATTTTGCAGTTCCAATGATACTATATACATACGTATCGAATTGATAACCTCCTTTTTTAGGTCGGTAAATAAAAGGACATAATTTGTATTATTTAAATTTTTGTCATTCATACAAACCACATACATTTTTACGTATGATTTAAGTGTTTCTATATCTTGCATACTTAGCTCTGGAGATAAAAAAATAACGAAAAAGACCCTGTTCTACAAAGATAATATTATCTAATTTGTACAAAATAGTGTTACGATTTACTAACCTTCCGTACGTGGGTCGGGCAATTTAAACACTCTATATAAGTTAACAACACTTTATTTACTATTTTACAATGTCACAGCTCTTTCCAATCTTAAGTCTAACTACGGATGTCCGCGCGGTCTTCATGTATACTAACTCACGGGTTACATATAGTTCTAGAAACATTAACTAGATTATTCTATACTACGTTTTATAAAATACTGGAATAATGATAGAAAATTCTTTAAGGGTGCTCTTTAATAACACCGGAGCATTTTGTTGATGTGTCTTTTAGCTTCTTTTTACTTTGCAAATGGCAGTCGTCGTGTCAATTGTCTTATAGAATGGGCCTGTCTGTGTTTTACCAGATTTGTTCTTACGGTCTCGCCATCTTCGGATTCAAATATATGACCTTCTTTTGAAATAAAATTCTTGGACTTCTTTATTTCTTCTTGTGACAGATGCTTTCAAGATTGTTCTAAGGTTTTTAGCATTTCTTTGCTCATCTTAACTTGTCTATAAGATAAGCCATTTGAAGAAGTGTCGCAATTTAATATTCGTTTAACAGGTTCAAAAAATCCGATTACTTCGCCTTTACTGATTTTGGTTAAAGTTTGAACTATGTTTGCAACTTGTACAGGAATGCTATTATGAGCTTGAACTAAACTTTTTCCGATCCAGTAATTTGATTTGTTTTCTGGTGACGGTTGTACAAGTTCAACACAGCACCCGGGATATGATTGTCTCCAATTTTTCAAGAACAATTACTTCCATATTGATGGGTATTCTTACAGTGTCAACGGCTTTAATTTTTGTTACCTAAATATCCTTTTTTTCACTCAAACAGTCCTTCATTACCAAATTTACAATTCGGGGTCATATGAAAAACCACGTTGTTGAATTAAATTCATCTTGGATATCAGCTACTACTGTCTTATGATTTGTTACAGTAGAACCAAGAGTGAGCTCAATGACTACTTCTCCATATACCGGTGCCCATTTGCCGGTTACTGTTCGCAACATTATTCTTCTAGTAAGTGGCAATATTTCTTCCAATCAGTGAAATAACTGCTCCTGTGTCTACTATTATATAAACCATTAATTTTTCCTTCAGCCTTTACTTGCAAGTTTTCCAAACTGTTAATGGAGACAACCCTAGGGGCTTCGTCTCGTTCAGCCAGCAGTCGCCCCCTAATACTGGCTAATGCTCGGCTACGGCTGGGACTAAACTGCCTTGATCTTATAGGTAATCTTGAATTCTAATCTCTAGACGGAGATCTTGTCATTCGAACTCTGAAATCCCTCTATATATGGCCGGTCTTATGGCAACAGTAACATAGCCTGAATGCAAGCACTGTGTTGGTCAATACTTTTTTTCAGACTTTGCTATAAATTTTGTTCTGACTCTTCTATTATGGAAGAGGTATTAACCTGACCTGACTTTGAATTTTGCTTCAAGTCCTAAAGCGCACATAAAAGTATCAGAGCTTCTGCAAAATTGGCAGATCTCTGAATTGCTAGAGTATCATTTTCTTTTTAGTTTATTTAACTGTTCTGCTAGTTAACGGCATGTATCAATCAATTGTGTGTAAAAATAGATATTACTGGTATTTTAAACATAACCTGATAACAAAAACTTAAAACATTCCTTATTTTAAAAAAAATTATTAGAAATTTATAAAAAGTTCTTTAACAAACTATTCTTAAGGCCTACAATACAATAACAATGTTAAAGCTCAATTATCTTACTTAGATTTAAAAATGAACTTCCTAGAATTTTTGGAAAAGTTGAAAATACTGTTATTTTACAGCCCACAATGCACTGGAAAAGGTAGAATTTGGATATCTTCTCAAATAATGTAATGAAACTTTCTACAATTTTATAGAAACTTCTTCAGTACAGTCTGTTTGGGGTCACCAGATGATAAAGTCAAAATTCACTTATCTGTTTTAGTTTAGAAATAGAATATTTCCGAGCACTATCGAAATTTCAGGAATACGATCTTCTTACTCTCCACAAAACCCTGGTGAAGTCCGGTATCTTTTCAAATAACAAAATAGGATGTTCTAGAATTTCCCCGAACTCTTCGCAATCAGTCACAATCGGGTCACAGTCACATTCAGGTTTTTTTCTATACACTGAAATTTATTTCATAACGTCCACTGTATATCTACTGAATATCTCACTATATATCCAACTGAATATCCCACTTCTGACACCAATTTTACGGTTTACTAACTTTTCGTACGTGGTTGGGCAATTCAGTCACAATCGGGTCACAGTCACATTCAGGTTTTTTTTCTATACAGTGAAATTTATTTCATAACGTCCACTGTATATCTACTGAATATCTCACTATATATCCAACTGAATATCCCACTTCTGACACCCATTTTACGGTTTACTAACTTTTCGTACGTGGTTGGGCAATTCAAACACTCTGTATAATTTCACAACACTTTATTCACTACTTTACAATGTCACAACTTTTTCCGATCTTAACTATATCACTACTATTATATAAATAACTGACTACGGATGATCGTGTGGTCTTTATTTGTACTAGCCCACCGGTTCCATATAGTTCTAGAAACATTAACTAAATTATTTATTCTACGTCCTATAAAATACTGGAATAATCCGAGAAAATTCTTTAAGGGTAGGTAGGTAGGCAGGTTTAAAGTGAGTGGACCTTTTACGCCCTTCCTAAGCACCTTTTTGTTCGGGATGGATTACCCCTTCCCCGTGAAACAGGCGCCGGTGACTTCAGGGGCACCTTTCGAAACGGATTCACCCGTTTCGGTCGGCGCACCTTTGTCACTTTTTCCTATGAAAGCGGTTCTGTCCGCTTTCTGTTTGGGAGCTAGGGAAGTAATAGTCCACCACGGCAGAGCCCCGCATTACCGCAGTAAGGCTAGATACTCTGAGAGGCCGCCCTGTATCTCAACTGGAGCTTCGGATCCCGTTCCATACGCTATCCAAAAGAGTTGCCGATAACCAGCAACTCTAGCGCGTGTTCCAAAAGATCCTACTGGGCCCAACCACGACAACGACGTGTGAAGACAGTAGTGGGTTCTTTAAGGGTACTACCACATAACTATTTATATTTGTCATATCGTAACACTAGATAAGGTAAAGTAAAGAAAATAATTTATTAATTATTGATAAGCAATAGCTTTTCCCATTGCTTTTAAACATGTTAGTAATGATTAAAAAACGAATCGATAACGTTAATTCTACTCTTAAATCAAGCAAAAACTAATACACTTACCCCCACTGAGAGCTGGCCAGTTTTGAAAATTGGCTTTCTCGTCAACCAATTATTTAATTTTGACGATTTTTTTTTTGTAATTCCTTTGTATCAATGTTATGTTAGAAATTTTTATTCAAAGTTGAATTAAAGTATATACAGGATGCAACAATAAGACAAAGTTTTTTCCGGCGTTCGTTTTTAAACAGTGTATAAAGGCAGAAATAATGCCCTAATGAAAAGAAATAAAATATTCAAAAAAAGATAAGGAGACCTTGGGATTCCATTGGACAACAACTACCCTAGATGCTGCTCCCCACAGGGAACGCGTTACCAGTTTCAGAAAAATTAACTTCGTTTCGTTTTGCACGCCGTATATGCTTTAATTTAATTATGAATACAAATTTTTGACATAGGATGGTTATGAAAAAAATAACTATTAATTTAAAAAAAAAATCAAGTAAGCGTTTCGCGTGTAAGCCAAAAATTGCGCCCTGAAAGTAGTGGCCGGTTTTTTGTGGAGGTAAGTGTATTTTTAGCTCTTTTCCTTGCCATATGAATTAAGGTAATTAGCTGTGGTATCTATTTTAATAATAACTATACATTTAGACTTAAAAATAAATTAAATATACATATTCTGTTTACAGGTATTTGGATACCGTATAATCAAAAATATGTTTAAATTAAAAATTATAGACATACTGGGTACCATATATAATTTACCTAAATTTAAGTGTTTTTAAATTATTTAGATTGAGTTTAGTTATTGAATGTCATTTAGCCAAGTAAATGCAATGGAAGCAAGAATAGTTTTTATCGCGCAATTTCTGTCTGCGGTGAAATTTACTATGCATTCTGTATAATTAATAAAATATATATATATATATATATATATATATATATATATATATATATATATATATATATATATATATATATATATACAGGTGTAAAAGTATAATGCTCATCATTTTAATGGGCGATAGTAGAGCTCAAAATAAGTCGAAAAGTTTATATGACATATGTGTCAAAACTTGACAGATTTTTGTCTAAACGATTTTAAAGTCATGCACTTTGAAAGCAGTTATTTTTGTAAACCGTAACAACTGGAAACTTTTGTCTTAATCGCTTATCAGTAGATTCATTTGATAAAAATATAAACTTTATTTTAAATGTTTTAGTCTACAAATAAAAAAAAATAAATAATTGTTTAACAATTGTTCTTTGTGTTTTTAAAATGGATATTAAGCCTATTCTTATGGTAAGTACAATTATTTTTTAATTATAAAGAAAAACCAAACAATAATTGATTGTTTTTTACTTAAATTTAATACAGGGTGGCCGTCCATATTTTGACCCATTTTGATCGCGAATAACTTTTGAACAAATAAAGATATCAAGATGCGGTTTTCGCAAATATACTTATATTTCTTTAAAGTTTATTCTCGTATCTTTACCATTTTTATGTGACATTCCATTAGCTCAAAAACAAAATGGCCGATTTTCCGATATAGGACCACTTTGTTATTTTAAATGGAACACCCTGTATATGTTTCAATATTTTTAAAATTTAATCTTTCCCCTTTAAAAAAATGTAACACAAGCTATGGTTATCTTAAAAAATAACGCATTTATTGACCTCAAAGAATTGACTGTATGTCGAATAGGAATATTATTTTAAAAGGATTTTTGAAAAGTCGCCTGTGGAAACAAAGTTATCTCGTTTCCATAACAGCAACAAGCCTCATTGTCAGCCATTGTTGGTCATTTTTGACAAGTTATTTTAATTAGGAAGCGCAAAATGTTCTCGTTAAGCGAAAAAGGAAAATGTGTTATTATGTTTGCCGAAACCAAATCAGTAAAAGAAACCCAGCGAAGATTTAGAAACATGTTTAATAAAGCTCCACCCACAAAAAATTCAATTAAAATCTGGTACAGAAAATTCTGGAGTACAGGATCTTTAGCCCGTAAAAAGAAATTAGTAAACAATGAGAATTTGCTAAATAAAACGTTACAAATTCTGGAGATAACTCAGGAAGATCCAACATTGTCAACAGAAAAATCTCAAGTTCAGTCCATATTCCTAAAACTACAGTACAAGAAATCATGAAAAAAGAACTTAAATTAAAGCCATACAAAATTCAAATGTTACAAGAAATAAAAGAAACTGATTTTCCACAAAGGGTGGAATTTTGCCAGAGAATTCAAAATTTAGTAAGGAACAATATACATTTTTTGGATAGACTAATAATGTCAGACGAAGCCACATTTCATCTCAATGGAAAAGTAAATAAGCATAACTGCAGGTTTTGGGCAACAGAAAATCCTCGACAATATAACGAACACGTTAGAGAATCGCCAAAAGTCACAGTCTGGTGTGGTATGTCAAAGCAAAAAATTTATGGGCCATTTTTTTTTTCATGAACCAACTGTAACCTCTTGGACTTACGTTGATATGCCGGAAATATTTTTTTATCCCCAATTGCAAGAAGAAAATCTATTGAATTTCGTCTATTTTCAACAAGATGGGGTTACACCACATTATGCTAACATTACCAAGGATTCACTGACCAACGTTTTTGGAAACCGGTGGATTGGAAGAGGAGGCCCTATTTCCTGGCCACCTCGTTCACCAGATTTGACTGTTCCAGATTTTTTCTGTGGGGATATGTGAAAGAGAGGTGTTATAGTCCACTTCCCCAAAATTTAGAGCAATTAAAAATTAATATCCGAAACATAATAGAAAATATTCCTGAAGAATTTTTAGTCAATAGTTTTAATAAGTTTTTTCGAATTTAAATAAGTGCGTCGAAGTCGGCGGAAGGCATTTTCAACATTTACAGTAGTTTTTAAAAAGTAATGTAACCTTATTGTAACTATTATTTTGTGAATAACCTAAACCTTTGGCGATCCTTTTTTTGTAACATATGAAGCAAATTTTAATTGTTAAATAATAATGTTGGTCGACATGCAGTCAATTTTTCGAAGGTCAATAAATACGTTGTTTTTTGAGATAACCATAGCTTGTGTTACATTTTTTAAAGGGAAAAGATTAAATTTTGAAAATATAGAAACATATACAGGGTGTTCCATTTAAAATAACATAGTTGTCCTATAATGGAAAATCGGCTATTTTGTTTTTGAGCTAATGGAATGTCACAATAAAATCGTGAAGGTACGAGAATAAACTTTAAAGAAATATAAGTGCATCTGCAAAAACCGCATCTTGATACCTTTATTTGTTCCAAAGTTATTCTCGATTAAAACGGGTCAAAATATGGCCGGCCACCCTGTATCAAAATAAATTGCAGGAAGTAGTTTTTATTATTTGTAAATGAACATCTCTTTAAAAAATGTTTAAACAGTGCAAAAAACTCACTAACAACGTTCAAAGTTAAGACTGGCTTCGACAAAACAGGCCAACTTTTTTAAACTTTGAAAGGGCTTATTTCGAAAACAATTAACTTTTTGACTCATATGTTCTGCTTTTCGACTTATTTGAGCTCCCTATCCCATTAAAATCATGAGCATCATCTTTTTACACCCTGTATATATATATATATATATATATATATATATATATATATATATATATATATAT
>JAHBCN010008197.1:0-40048 GCA_019359885.1 Listronotus oregonensis
GAGTACGTCACACTAAAATTTTTTTTTAGAGTATTAAATATTAGGTAATTAAAAAATTTTTAAAAAAATTATGGTTTATTCAGAACACTTTAAAAATTTAATCCCGTTGAAAATTTAACTTAAAATTAATTTTTTAACAAGTAAGACAATTGTTAATTAACAAAATTGTTTCGAACTTTCATCTTTATTGTACATTAAAAAAAATGTTTAAATAATTGTCGTATACATTTTTTGTGTCGTGGAACCCTTATTATATACATACCTTACAAGATCACGCCATAAAAGTTCAAAAAAAAAATTAATGCTTTGTTAATAATAATTTTATAACTTTGACAATATTACTCTAATTTTTTACTTGACTTAAAAAAGGGTCTCAATTGACTTGCCTTCCAAAAACCCATGTTGAAAAAACAGTTTTTTTTGTCTTAAAATATTAAATTACTTTGTCGTAAAAAAAATTCTCACAGCTTTTTAAAAAGATAGACAAATTAGAAACCCGTCTATAATTCTCAATGGATCCATGGTTGCCCTTTTTAAAGATGGGTGTTATTTTGCTACTTTTTAATTTATTTGGAAAAATACCACATCTAATAAAAAGAGTTCATTATATTTTCTAGAGCAGGATTTCCCAACCAGGATGGCACGCCCCCCCCCTAGGGGGGCGCAGAAAAATGTCAGGGGGGCGTAATAGGAAAAAATTTTTTTTTTTTCCGAAAAAAATCTATTTAACGGGCTTTTTACGGTCTCCTATTCCCCCCCGAAGGGGCTGGTTATTAAGAGGCAACATGTTGTTGCCTTTATAAATTTAAAGAAAAAAAAAGGCTTTTTTTAAATTTTAAAAGAAAATAATCTTTTTTATGAACATTCAAAAATGAAAAATTTTGCAAAGCTAGCCTATTTTGATGTATTTAAAGCCCTGAATGGGCTAAACTTTAAAACTTCAGGGCAGAAATCCCTTTATTAGTAACTATGATCATATTAAAGGGTTTCATATCAAACTTCAACTTTGAAAAATCAGTATCTGCTCAAAATGTATTTTTTTTTTCACAGCTACCCCAAGCAATTAATAATCAAAAATCAATAAAGTTTTAAAAATTTTTAAAAAGAAACTTATTTAAAAGCTTGGAAAAAACGACTTTCACCGATACCATCAAGATTTTAAATTTCAGTCCCAATATGGCACATGACCGAAACCCATTTATATTCGATGTCTTACAATTACCTGAAGAAGTTGAAAAAATTTTCTAGAAAAAAAGGCTTTTCCCCGACCATAAAAGACGACTTTAATCTTTAACATTAAAAGTTTTGGATCAAACGATTCCTTGCTAATCCGAAAGTTACTTCTTTTGCTTTAAAAATACTTATTCCATTTTGGTCCACTTATTTATGCAAAACATGTTTTTCAGCCCTAGTTTTAATAAAAACTAAACAGCGAAATACCCTTGCCGTCGATAGCAATTTAACCATAGCTCTAGCAGGTTCAGAGCATGCAAGCTCAAGTATATCATTAGTACTTTAAAAGTTTTTATTTATTTGTTCCAAAATTACTTTGAAAGTTGTTAGACATTATCTAATTATAAAAATATAATTTAAATAAATAAAAAATAATAATAGAATAATAGGTATAACTAAAAAAAACCAAGAAATGTAAATGTAAAAGTAATTAATGATTAAAAATGTACTCTTCTATTAAACATCCATAATAACTAAATATATCGTATCTGGATTGTACCTTTTTGAAATTCAAATAAATAATTTATTTAATATAAAAAATGTGTTTTTAATTTTTGTTGAAATCTAATTAAGGGAGGAATGAAAAAAAATTTTTTTGGTTCGGGGAGGCTCGGCGAAATAAAGATTGGGAAACCCTGTGCTAGAGGAAAGCAAATGGTATCTGCAACGTGCTTTAGTATAAAATAGGGTATTTCGTCGGTACCAGCTGACCTTTTTCTTAACTTTTAGAATTAGAAAAGTTAGAAAATATGTTTTATTTGTATATTTGGGAAGTTTCTTTTACTATAATCGTTGATTAACAGAAAATCATGCAATAGTGAGGGCTATTAATGAACTATTTTGTACACACTAATAATATTTATAGCTAATCGATGTTAATAAACTCACAATATACAAAAAATCTTGATATTAAATATATTTGTTGTAATTTGAAGATATAATAAATTATACCCGAAAGCGCTTTTTTTAAAAAATTAATACTGATAATGAATAAATATTATTTCTCTACCATTGCACGAAATAAATATTAAATCACTTGACAAATAATAAATTTAAGATTAAGGAAATGACCCACTTTGAATACTTCAAGTTACATTTCTAATCCAAGTTAATTAAAACAATTCTTAATTAAGACTGGATCAAACAGAAAGCTTGCTCTAAATTAAAGTACAAAAAAATAGGATATAAATTATTTAGTAAGATTAAAATAAATTATCATTAGAAATTGTGTACAAATAAGTAGATACTTATGTTAATGATATATTAATAATGATTTGCATAGTTATTAATATTACTAGTGAAAGAGAATGCACTTCTCCAGATACCATAAAAGATACAAAGTTTTTTTTGTCTAAGGTAATTAAATCATTAGGCCAAAGCAGAAAAGAAACATCATTGGAATGTACCAGCCTGCTCAAAAATAACTATAGCGTGATTTGTAATTTTTGGCACGGATTTTAAGTTGAAAAAACTATCAAACATGTGACGCTCTGTCTAGGTACGTAGCTGAAGGTTTTTGCATTGATATACGCGGTGTTTTCTAACTACGGTATCCTCATGATAATCCAAGCTAGAATCCTTAATATTCTTTAAAACACAAGCGTTTGGGGAAAAACTTTCCGAACCAGCGTGTATTATGGTAATGCGTTTTCCTTTATTTGAAGGTGCTTTCGTCTGCGTTTTTACTGAATCAACCCCTCCTTTTTGTACTTTTCGTTGTATCGAACCATGTTTCATCAAGGTAAATGGATTGTTTTCTAACCTATATCTTTTTAAATTTTTTGAAGGTAATTAAATCTTCAAGTGTGTAATCTGTCTATTCCATTCTACTTGTTTTTTTTCTTTTTGCATTTTAAACCCATTTAACACACAACTGTATGGAGGGTGGCACGGCTAATATTTATATTGGTTTCGTCTTCGTCTAGCTTCTTTTTTAGTTTATACAAGGTAGGAACAACTCCGCTTTCATAAAGACAATATATTTTCCTTCTTATTAGGTCCTGATCACTATTGTCTATACGGTAAGATTGAAAATCTCTAGTTTTTTTTCTTTTGTTCAATTCTTCACTAATAATAATTAATATCTCTTATCGATGATATTGGAGTTTTTGTAAGTAGACAGGTTTCTTTTAAAGCTTCTTGTTTAGTTAGTCCTCTACTGATTAAAGTTTCATACACATTTTTCACAACCTGTTTCGCAAATGACAAATGATTTCGACGCGACATAGTAATATTCTCGTAAAACAACTTTTCGAAACGCACATTAAAAACGGTTATTGAACACTGCCACTAAAATATTAGCCGAAATATTTATATACCTAATGGTCAATACTCAAGAAATACCTGGCCCACCCCTGCCATTATGATGATGGGTTTGCCCAATAACAATAAGTAATAAAATCGTTAAAGGTTTATTGGGGTATTGTCCGTCAAAAGCCATACTTTGAGACAGACTATACGAAACTTTATAAAGTGATTTCTAAGGTCGTTTTATAAACAAAAGTTGCTATAAACATATATCCGGAATTGCTTCGTTTCTGAGATACAGGGCTTTAAAGTTAAAAAAATACGCCACTAACTTATACATATTTTTTATTATCCTCTCGCCTTAAATATTCCCTGTTTTTCTAACTACATGCGGGATAAGAGATTTGGGATAAATTGGAAGTATTATATAAAATTTTTAAAACAATACAGTACTGCTAGAGGTAAATTTTCTTAGCTTTCCGAGTCTGGGACGTTTGGATCGCTGCAATCACGGAAAAGATCTCGAAATGCGGAAATACTGCGAGCGGTACATCGTTTGGGCTAAAATCCCACACATTGGCCAAACGGGGATCCAAAAAAATATAAGAAAATTTTTAGGACTCTGCAGGTGTTTCCAATTTAGATCGAAAACCGTGTCGAGAACTTTATGTGTTTTCAGAAAAATGCCTGATAGATTGGAAAATTGTAAATCTTTGTGGATTTCATATTTGACTTGAAAATTTCGATTTTCCTTAATCACTCCGAAAATTCTAAAAACTTTAACGGCCGAGTGATGATCGCGTTGTTAAATTTAGCAATGGACTTAGCAATTGTTAAAAGTTAACAACGGTTTAGAATGTTTAACAAAACGTCATTGTCAGTGTTATTTTAATGATTTTAGTAGGCAACCTGTCAAAATCTGACATTTTGTTAAACATTCTAAACCGTTGTTAACTTTTAACAATTGCTAAGTCCATTGCTAAATTTAACAACGCGATCATCACTCGGCCGTAAAAGTGTTAGACAATGTAGTAGTTTCAATAACACTAAAATCTTGGACTTTCATTGTCTTTATTTGTTAATTAATACACAACGTTTCGGTTAGTGATGTATCTCCATCCCTTTTCAAGTGATAACTTCAAGTTATTAAGCATTAAATTAAACTGTATACAATTTTGGTGGACCTCTTCATATAAACTGAAGGTCCAGTGAAAGAGATATCTGCAATACCATGCGGTTTTTTCCAAATCAAGCTTAGAGACCGGGTTTTCCCAATTATTAAAATTTGGAAAAACTGAGTTCTTTTATCTAATCTACTTATTTTTGAGCTTTTACGTAAGGTTTTCTTTATTATTATTTTTCATAATTGTTTTTTTTTTAAATATGAATGAATCTATTGCTTTTTTGGAATATGTGGACCTTTTTTCAGTGGAAGTGGATGTCAACAATTATAAACTTTCGGAGGTAAACGCGTTTATACGATTTTTATACACCTAGGGCAAGCATCACTGGCTTAAGGCGTTCTGCAAACGAAACGTGTTCACAAATGACGATTTACATTAAAGTTAAAAAAGTGAAGGTTTTTTATGTCAATATATTTACTGAAAACTTATACAGGTAACTTATTAACCACTTGTGATTATTATAACAAAACTATTTAAAGATAATATGTTAATACCTAAGTTTTCACTAAAATATACATGAAAAATTTTGGTCTAGAATCGTATCTAGCGAGAATAGAATTCCGTCTAAAAGAAAATCGGATTTGAAGACACTTGGATTTATGAAAAATATTTAAAAGTCAAATAATCAGCATGTTTTACAGAAAATAGGGAACTTTTCGGAGATTTGCTAAAAATGCGCATATTTCCTATTTATTTTTTTATATTATTTTATGATAAAAAACTATAACACTAAATTGAATATTATACCGACAAAAGGGCACTCACAGGAAATTTTAAAGAACAACTATGCTAAGGAGGTGATTATTTCCTAATTTTAACAATTTCTTGTAATGGTAAAGTACACATTAAAAAAGTATTTTTTGCAAATAAAAAAAGTACCTTTTTAGAAATAAATTTTCCGGGTTACCTATGCCAGAAAATCAATTTTTCCATATTAGTTTTAAATAATTTTGACGGTTGTGGTACAAAAATATATATGTATACTTAAAGACATTTTTTTCAGAGCTATGCCAGGCAGGTAATTTTTTCACCTTAAATTTAACATTTTTTTTTCATGTTGGGAAACAAAATGATGCCAAAATACATTAATACAAAGCTAATCTAGGGTTCAATCCTACTGTCACTCCAAAATAATTATTTTTTATAACAATTTTTTTAATTAAGTGATTTGTTTTGATAAGTAGGAAATCTGTTTATCTTAAGTATTGTTAAGTGCAAATCAAGGACTGGATATAATAATTATAGCTTTAAAACACAGACATCTCCGTGCCATTTTCGGCATTAAAAAAAAATGTTTTTGTCACCCTTTAATGGTAAAAGAAAATCTTCATTTTCGACGCAAAAAATGTGTAAATAAATCGATAAACAATATTTAAAATACATGCCGTCGTTTCACTCGGAAAGCGGAAAATATGTATATGGAAAAACATAAACACAGCACATTCCGACGCTTGGGGGAACATCCCCAAAAAGGGTGGCCATTTCCTGTACATAACCTAACATATTACGGCGGCTAATTCAAATTTAAAAATGTAACATGAGCAAATATTAAATGGGACACTTACCCTGTTGTTAGCCGAGTCGGTGTCGGTTCTCTGTCGTTTAGTATGGGGCCCATCTCCATTGAACGCCATTTTGAAACAAACAGTTCACGCTAAAAGTCCAAAACTCGACCAGTCACTATCAAGGCACGCGCAAAACTGTCGGGCCGTCGATTTTTCCGAAAGTTGCTTGCTGCCAGACGATTTGATTGTTTTTCCGATTTTCCTGACCTCTCATTGGTCGATTTTCCAACCAACATTACTGCTAACATAGAAAACTATTCGTTCTTAATCTTAGCGCCATCTAGTGAGTTCTACTTGTTTTTTAAATGGATTTTCCATCTGTGAACGATCTATACCAAGCTGATATTAAAGGTTTCTGTTATTATGACCTCTCGCGACATCTGTGATTGGTCTTTAGACAATTGGTAGTGCAGATTTCTGTAGTATTAGAAGATTATGCGTCATCTGTGTGCTGCTAGTATTAAATCGATACTGCAGATATCTATTAATCCGAGATGATGTCACCGATTATATCCGTTGAGCGTCAGCCATCTTTGCGCATGCGTCTAACCTCCTCTGTCAGAAAGTGCTGTATAACCGGAATCTGTCATCGAAAAAGTAAAAAAATCAGTTTTTTAGTGTATTTAACGTCGATTTTTTAGTGCTAGCAATAGAAAAATGTTGAAACAAGAGCAAGTGCTCCAAATCGAGCCCCAGAACGAGCTCAAGTTCGTAGGTGAGACTCCTCAGATTAAAATTTGACGTAGTAAATGTGTCTTAACATTGGTCATAAATATTGGCTATCAACGGGTTTTTAGGTAGACTCTCCTTCACGTTTCGGCTGTTTTTTATGCAAGAAACCTTCGTTTTAATCGGCCGATTTAAAGACGATCGAAAATCGTTAAAATTCTTTTAAAAATTAGGCCAAATGTATGTCAGTGGGTATGGCACCCCCATAAGTGTTGCAACCACCATTTTTGACTAGTCTGTATTCAAATTAATGTTCGTTCAGTTCGTGACTTTTTATTAATTTACGACAAAGGCAAAGTCCTTTGCTTCTGTCCAGTACCTCACTAATTGCAGTTTTTACCTTGAGCTGATTTTAATACATTTTTTTTAAATATCATTGAACACTAGTTTTATTAAAAACATACGGGTTTACTTGAAGTTTAAGTTAAGTTGTTTTAAATTTACTTTAAGTAACTACAATTTTAAAATTGTTGGCTATTAGACTATTGTTTATGTTAAATTGATTTGGTTATGTTTTTTATTTACTAATGAGTAGTAAATGCTGAACAAGATGAATAAAAATGCTAAAATTTTGTTAGTGTTTAGATAGATGTTTGTTATGCATCACAACTAGATCAGTACTGTGGCTGCATCTCTAAATTTGTATATATTACCAACTTTAAATAGAATCTAAGGAAGAATCCTTGTCGAGTTAATTTCAGTTATTCTATTAAATTTATTTAATTTGCTGGGTTGTTATTGTGCTTATTTATTAGTCTATTCAAGTCCCTTCTTATAATACACTCTTCATTGCATATTCCATTTTTTATTTAACTACACAGCAATTTTAGACTAGTGACTTTTAATAGAATTTACCAAAGATGGTTAGGTATAAAGATTTTTCTAGTTTTATGCTTCTCGTTTCGTACACTGACCATTGTGACGACCCAAATAACCAACCAATTAACCATATTAAAAATTATTAAAATTTTGTTAATACTACGTAGGATTAATTTAGAAAAATTCAAAAGCCATAGTTCTGGTCGGTCATGGTTAGTTAAAGTGGCTTTTTATTTTCCCTAATTATATTTCAGACGTAATAGATTACTAGCAGTAGGGACAGTAAACTTTTCCATTTAGGCAATTCTATCATGACTTAACCAAACATAGGGATAATTTAGATAAATTCAAAAACCCTCAGTTCAGGTCGGTCACGTTTAGTTCTGGAAGTAGGAACAGTAAACTTTTCCTTTTAGGTAGATAGTTACAACATATATTATTATTAGATTATTTTAATATCACTTTTATCCAAATAAATATCTTATATTTTTGCATCTTGTATGTAAGCAATAAATATTTTGACATTAAGTTATAAAAGTTTAGTAGTTTTAATTCATTTTACCATATTTTATGAACCAGCAGAGAAAGGAACCTAGTTTTGGTGTACGAAACGAGATGTCGAAAACTAAATAATTAATTATGAGTACGAAATAAGAATATTTGGAGAAAATTTTTGAGGTGTATGAAATGCAAGTGTACGAAACAAGAATAAATAGGTATAAATACTGTACCTTCAAATATTAAATAAGTTTTGTTTAGTAAATGCCAAAAGGAAAAAGTTTGAAAAAAGGCATTTTTTTAGAGAAAAATAAAATAAAAATTTGAAAAACTTATTTATTTAGGTTAAGTAAAAGGTCACATTTTGCAACAATGTTGGATCAAGAAAAAAAAAAGGATTTAGATTTTGCTGTATTGCATTATGCATTGAATAATTATACACAAATTACAAAAAATTGAAAATCATTAAATAAAGCAATTATTTGGAAATGAGGTCTACCCTAATTTTGACTATAAAATATCGAAATATTAAAATATTGGACTTTTTTTAATTCTGTTTTACAGCGCATTTATGATAATTACAATTTAACAAGGAAAACCTAACCGAAACTAACCAGAAGCTTACCAGAACTAGGTAATTGTTTAGAAGTTGTTGTTTGTTAGTTCTTGTTGGTTTTTTCTAAAAAAAACTTCATTCCTGTCAAACAGAAAAAGACAACCTTTAATAATAACAAATTATTAGAAAACCATTTGGCAACATTGCTTATTCAAGCAAAGAAATGACAAAAAAAGGCATCTAATCATCTCTTTCACATGAATATCTATCTCACATATTTTTTTATTATTAAGTTGGCCATAACATTAGTATGTTTTTATGGAAAATAAAGAAATTGTATTTTGTGATAATATTAGTGAAAAATCAATTGTTTTATTATGGTGAAACAAATAAGTGAAAGAAAAAAGTATATTAAAATAGTGCTGTTTAAAAAACACCTTTAATTTTAAGGAAGCCTCGAATAATTAAATATGTAGTATATTATAGGTGATAATGTAGGAATTAGACTAAGTAAGATTTATAACATTGTTATATAAACTTATCAGTTATAGCTTTGTAGAATCCATAAAAGCACAATGGTCTATTATTATTATATTTTATCTTAATATCAATAAAATAGCATGACTTGTAAAAGATAGGTGTAACTTTTTTGTGACTTATATTTTTAATATATTTTAATTAGTTTAATTGTGAATACAAATAACCCTGAGAGTTAATTCGCTTTTTTGCGATGTTTATACTAATTTTTTAGTTTATTTCTAATAAATAAATTAATATGATGTTTCACAAAAACCTAGTGGGATTTGCCACTAAACGTTTAAGTATAATATTTATGAATTCTTTATTCATCACTCAACAAGCTTAAACTTAAAATTACAGATAACTCCAAAATACACTACATTACCTTAAGTGTCCACTTAAAAATTATCCTAATTTATTTTAAAAGGATCAAAAATCAAGCACATACTTGATATATCATGTAAAAGTTGGATTGGAAGGAGTTTGGAATTCTGCCTATCCTGCTTTAAAAACAAGAGGTTTTCTGCAGGAGTCCAAAGGGTTTATATGCCATTAATAAAAAAGGATAAATTAGTTGTTTTGTTATTAAGATGTTTTTTAAATAATGGTTTTTAAAAACAGTAGAGTTTAGCTAGATTAGATTATATACAGGGTGCGACAGCATAACTCCCTTTTTTCAAAACTTAATTAAACAAATTGTATGAATCAGAATGTTTGAATTTGGTTTTTACAATGTTAGTACATACCTAAAGTTTGGTTTTACATAGTTTTGAAGAGCAAATCACGTACGTGACGTCCCCCATTCTCGGTACATTAAGTAAAACGATTTCTGGCGCTTCTCGTGACTCTTTCAAGCATAGCAGGCATTATGTTGGCAATTTCTTCCTGGATGTTCTTTAAATCTTGAAGGTTCTTACGGAAACAGGATTTAATGAAAAATGCGTGAATCACGGCCATTGCCAATCGCCCCTGATCAAAAAAGGAAGTTATGCTGCCGCGCCTGAAATCGGTTTACTCAATATAACAAGAATGGGGGACGTCACCTACGTGATTTGCTCTTCAAAGCTATATAAAACAAAACTTAGGTGTGTACCAACATTGTAAAAACTAAATTAAAACTTTCTTATTCATACAATTCGTTTTATTAAGTTTTAAAAAAAGGAAGTTATGCTGCCGCACCCTGTATAAGGATTGTTAACTGCCCAACAATATAGTTAAAAATAGTTACTAGGGAGCGTTTTTACTTAGAATGTATAGTCAACCTCTATATAAATAATAAATAAGTTTGGAAATGTAAAAAGTTACATTAAATAAGCGATGAATAATTAAGTCAAATATTTTACGTAGATTATTTATGAGGTACAAGTCATCTTTATGATAATGACGCACTATTAAGAGTTTTACTTTAGTTTGGTGTAAAGGTTAGACTAGAGCATTTGCATATAAGAAAACTTTTTCTTATAGAATTATCACGACATTTCTGATTTAATAAAAGTTTATATGTAAAAATTTAAATCTAATTCATTTTGTCCTTAGGGGTTTTTAAGCCAAAGGTTAATTTTTGATTTGGGGTAATTTACAAAATATCAGCTTCTTGGAGGCTCAGCATGAGGTCGAATTTGTCCCAATCTTCTGGATCTGTCATATTCAAGTAAATTCAGCGTTTCAGAAAACTTTTATTTTATTAAATAAATTATTTTATCAAAACCGTGACAAGTGGTACCGCCCATGCCAACCCAATCTTTATTCGATAATTTTTACCATATTCCTCATTTTAGAAAAAATAAGGTCCTATGATGCCATCATGCCATAAACCACACCAGACTGTGACTTTTACTGGATGCAAAGGCTTCTCAACAAACTCCTGTGGATTATTTTCACTCCAGAAATGACAGTTTAGCCATTTACATTTACCCAAAAATAAACTTCAACAGAAAAAAATATTTTCTTAGAAAAAAATCTAGATCATTTTCGAGTTCCTTTTATGCCCAATTGCTATACAACTGACTCTTATGTTGGTCAAATGTCTTCATTTCTTGAATCAGCAGCATCTTGTAAGGATATAATGCCAGATTCTTCCTCAAATAATTCGCCAAGTTGTCATCCTTGATAGTCGAACTTCTTGAGAATGACGATTTACGGAACAAATTTGCTTCCTTTAGAATATTGGCTTTTACCGCAACAATGTTCTCTAGATTATTTAAAATTAGTAAAAAATATCACTAGTCTAGTTTACTATGACTGCTAGTCAAGATAAGCATTTATGTTAATTCTGTGAAAGTGAAAATTTAATTTTAATAAAATATATGTTTTACGATTTTTTGAAGACTGTGCCACTCTAATTTGACAAATGGCTAGACGCGAGAAATTGTAGAATGCTATCAGAATGACATACCGACGAAATTAAGACTTTTTCGTGATCTGAGCAGCCCGAAACACGAGAATCTGCAAAAAAATTACAATTCTACATCTGGAAATTAGATAGATATATTTATCTATCTCTCAATATAATAATTACCACTAACTGTAATAATTTAATAATCAAATAAAATAGCTGGGTCTTAAATGTCAATTTAAAAAAATGCGCACTGTAAATATAATGTTTTATATTACTGATGTATGCTGATAATAAATATAGAATTTGTTTAGTAATTTACGGGATAGAATTACCCAGACATTTAATAAAAATCAATTTATTTTAATCTATTTATGTTTTCTGAAGCCACTGTTTATGCTATTTTTATTGCTTAATAATACAGGGACGTTCATTTAAAAATATCACATTTTTTCACTAAAATAAATATAGTTGTGCTCTTTTAAGTCGAATAGTTACCACTAAGATAATTGTAACATTTAATATTAAGCACTCCACACTTTTTTACTATAATTGAATTATTTTGTTCTTTTTATTTTATTCTTATTCCATATTAATTAGTCGCCCTCTGCTTTTGCTCGTGTTCAAGCGGTATTTTAGCATTAAAAAAACATTTTAACAAACTGTTTTATAAATTTAATAAATATATAAATTTATCGAGACTCACGGCATTTGCGGCCTTCACTAAATAATAAAAATGTAAGGTCATCGTTGTAGTTTTTATTTTAGAATCTGAAAATTGAAACAAAAGAAGTACGACATAAAATTAACATTTTCATAATGAAACCCCTTATTTATAGTATTAAAAATAAGTTTGTCTCGGGCGAAAATTTTTAGTTTTCCATATATTGCCAGTTTAATATTTTTATATGGCGACTTTGCTACTGATTTGAAATTTTGTTATACTCCTATTTTACTCTTAGTTGGCTATTACAGTAACAAAATTTTGAAGCGAAATGTTTTTTAACTGTGTATAATTATATTTATGAACTCAAGATCATTTCAGCGCAAACTGTCCTCAAAAATATTAAATAAAATGAAGTTCATCTGTTAGTTTTTTTAAATTTCTGAAAACAATCCTAAACAAAGAGTGCGCACTTATAAATGTAACATTTCATATGAAACATATTTTTTTAAAAAAATTTAGTTGGCTTTTATTTAAAATGCCATTATATTTTTATATGGCGACTTTGCTACTGATTTGAAATTTTGTTATACTCCTATTTTACTCTTAGTTGGCTATTACAGTAACAAAATTTTGGAAGCGATTGTTTTTTACGCTGTGAGTATTTATACCAGAACTTCAAGTCAGCAGCAGCAAAACTGTCATAAAAAATATTAAATTGCAAATATTTTGAAAACTAAATGTTTTCTGAATTGACAACCCTACACAAACCTGCCCTTATATTTAATGCTAAACAATAAACAATTTTAAAATTTAGGGCTTTTCATTAAAAAAAATATTTTTGGAACTTTTCTCAATTTCATTCTTATTTCTATTTTTTTTACCAGTTATTAAAATACTGTAAAAAATCTGTTAAATTGGGTCCTTTTTAACAAAAATTTTAACTCAGATTAAATACAGAAGGCTTTCTTATAGGAAAAATTTATAATTATTTTAGGAATTTTCGACGTAAGAAGTTATATGCCCTAAAAGGTATTTGATATGATACATGAAATCAGCCCGGAGTCTTGTGTAAAATCTAAAAATGTATGTATAATGGTATATGGGATTTTTCATTTAAGAAAAGCAATTTAACACCTACTTCCGATTGTACGGTGCTTTCAACTTCAAAATATTTTATCCGAGTTGCCCCCATCAACATTAGTATACCTCCAAATTTTCAGTAGGCATTCTTTCAGATTCTACAGGAAAAGGTACATAAGATGGCCCTGTTCAGTCCTTGTTATATGACTCTGTCCAGTATATATATATATATATATATATATATATATATATATATATATATATATATATATATATATATATATATATATATATATATATATATATATATATATTTGAATGTAGTTAAAAAACTACCCTAGTAACATAATGGTAACATGATGACTGATGACAGATCGTTGCAATGCTTTTACTGGTTGTAATTTTTAACTATTTTTTTTTAATTTTAAACAGAAGCTAAGGTTGTTTGGTACCCATGTGGGTTGTAAATACCATATACAAAATATAATTTGTATGGTAATTAAATAAAAATAACATAAGCAAAATGGGAGTAATGATGTAATTCCTGATCTCATACACTCTCAACAACCGATATTTTGCTTACAGCGAAATACAGCGCTTGCCAAAAATTGCCAATATTCAACCTGTGGGATTATTGACTTTTTAGCAAATTTAATTTATGATAAAAGTCAGTACTAAAAGAGAAATATGTTTTGAAGGTATACAACTTATAATAAAATTTAGAAGCTCAAAAAATATAAAATTCGAAAAGTTTGGTAACCAAAACGTTAGTTATAAAAGTTGTTTTTAATTTTATTATATAGAACATATTTACAGTTAGTTCCTTGTAAAATATTTTTAAAATTTAAATTTAATTTATTTTAAAATAAAATAGCTTTTGACTGTTTTAAATTTTAATTGAGTATTAGCCTACAATTGTTTCGCCTTTTTAGGGCTTCATTCAGAGTATGGAAAACAATTAAGCTGGAAAGGTCAAAATACAAGATCATTTAATAAATATTTTTACATAACATTCCTTTTATAATTTTTATTGCGGTTTTTATAAAGTCTAGATGTGTGATTTTTTTAAAACTAGAGTCGTATCTAATTTGATTGCTCACTATTGGAAAATGGTGTGTTCCTTATTTACGATTCTTTTTTATTTTGAGATGTTCCTATAAGTAATGTAATATAAAACGTCTTAGAATACGTAGGCCCGCAGAGATAGATATAGAAGTAGGGTAGCCGCAAGGTACATGTACTAATACCTACTCCAAGTACAGCCATCTAATGGGGATTCAATATTAATATACAAGGTCCTGCAGCTCACCTCTCGTCTTAAGTAGCTCATTTATTATTCAATGTAAAATTTTCATACTTTGCAGACGTTAGCCTTAACCCACGGTGCATTTCAGGAAAATAATGTGGATTATACAGGGTGTCACAAAAGTGTGACGTCACGATGGTGCATTTTTTTATTCAATGCTTATGTTGACAGAATTTTGGAGAAAGATAGATGACCATAAGGGATACCTAAATATATAAAAAAATACAGAGCATTTATTTTAAAAAATGCACCATCGCATCGTGACGTCACACTTTTTTTGTGACACCCTGTGTAACCAAAATTATTTTTCTAAATTACACCGTAGGTTAAAGGTAACATATGAAAATTTTACATTAAATAATAAATGATCTACATAAGACGGAAGGTGAACTGCAGGACACGATTTGAAAATAAAGGAAAATCGAAACTCTGACAATTTTTCTTTTACACCCTGTATCTTGAAAATTAAGCCATTTTGGACCTATGTTTATATAACATTTTTGTCTTATTTTTGGCCAGGAGTCTCCCATTAAGCGTTGGCATATATTTTTTAAACCACTCTGTATATTATAAAAATGTAATGGCAAGAACTTAGTAAGACACTGTATCTTTTAAACTCCAGTTTTAAAAGTGGTTAATGTCTGGTAATAAATTTACTCAATTCTGTATGTTCTCTGACAAAGCATTACCTTTCTTTTTAGGGCCTTTTAATCAACCAGTCACATCATACATGAAGCTGACCAACCCGGCAGATAAGAAGGTTATGTTCAAAATAAAAACTACAGCCCCCAAAAAGTACTGCGTCAGGCCCAACTCGGGTGTCCTGGAACCCGGCAAAACTACAGAGATTGCCAGTAAGTGTTGCCATTCAATTTTTAAATAAAAATCTATTTGTGACTAAAAATATAATACTCCATGTTAAAATATCGTTTAAAAGTTTGTTTTCTCCTAACATAGTATGCCTTCAGCCATTCCCGTATAATCCAGAGGAAAAGAATAAGCATAAGTTCATGGTACAGACAGTATTCGCCCCCGAAACCGGAGATAGTAATTTGGAGACCCTTTGGAAAGAAATCAGTCCGGATCAGCTTATGGACTCGAAGCTGAAATGTGTATTCGAGATGCCGCCAGAGGAACAACAGAGCATCGGGGAGGCCCAGAGGGCGATCGCGCCTCCCGAGACTAACGAGGCACCAAAGGGACTCAACAGTCGCACGCTAGTGGGGAGGTTTCGCAGGAGTTGCAAAAAGCAGCTAAAGAGGTGAGATACTGTATAATGTAAATGACCTACTGTTTTTGGGCGACATCGTTTGTGGAGGGGTGAAAGTTAATATTTTATGTTTAGTGGACCGCAAAAGCCGTAAAAATGTGACTTTTTTTTGAGGTATAACTAGATGAGACCTTTACAGAATTATAGCTTAGGTCCATGGCAATCTAAAATGGCCAATGACGACATTTTCTAGTAGGTCAGAATTTTTTATAACGGAAAATGTCATAAATCTGTCATAATTATTGTTTCTTACTTTTTCACATATACCTCGCGATATCACCGTCACTAATTAAGATAGTTGAGGTTTTTTTTTGAATGATGGTTAAAATGTAAGCGAAGATGACTGTAACAATTAATTATTTAAAAGAGGCTTTGTTTTTTTGTAAACCCAAGACAAACTTGAACATTTACTTTTCTACATCACTTTTTAGAGTAAATGAGAAACTTTTTTGTTTTAAGGAATTTTGTCATACTATCTGCGTATAAAATAAAGCTAATATAGCAACAAAGTTTTTAAAAAAATTGCAGTATTCTAGGATAAATAACTTTTGAAGTTATCGTTACCTAAATTTGAACAATTTTCCGTCTCGCTAAACCGCCCGCTTTATTTTGTTATTTTATTTATGTATGTGAGAGGGGGAGCTTTGATACAAAATAGCGAATATTTCATTTTAATGCTTTACTGAATAATTGAAAGATAAATAGAATATTTTCCTTTTTATTTGACTGACTATAATTTTAACTGAAATATTTTTAGGTATTTATCATATTATAAGCAATTTTTTAGACGAAATGTTTTTACAGAAACTCAAAAACGTTAAGATTTTTTCAAATAACGTAGCTTATTAGCTTAATCACTTATAATTACAGTAGAGCGAACAAAAAAATTAAAGATAAATATTTAATTAAAAAACTTTGAAACTTAGATACCTACATTTATTAATAAATGATCCAAAAATCCTAATTTCAATCTATCCTTATTCTCTCTGATTCTGATGAAGTACTACTATTTAGACTGCTACGGTTTTTTAATGGTGCTAGAGTTGTGGAAGCATTTAATTTATTTCGACAAGCTGTGATATTTTGAGTGCTTATGTACCTACAATAACAGTTTTTATGATATTTAGCGTCGTAGGCAAAAAAATCTTCGTATTCTGCTAATTTGAAAATTATTTCTATATCATGTTTCTTTTTGGCAGCTGCCATAATTTTTAAATACATATTTATACCAGTCCCTATAAAAAAAACGGCTGCGGATACTTCCAATAACTTAACAATCATTATTTTAGCAATTACTTTTTTGCCTGATTTATTGCAAATAAGACAAGTTTTCCAAATATTAAATCCAGTTCCCTGTTTGCATCTTGTCAAAGAGGAACAAGAGGTTGACGGCTTTTCGTTTTCATTGGATTGAGGATCATTTTCAATGTTATGCAAACTAGTGTAAGTTTTTCTACACGCTATGTGAAATTTAACTTTTACTTTTCCACTTAAAATATTGTCCTTGTGTTTCAAAATACTTTGGGCACAACTGTCTTGCCTTTTTTCAGCTGCACTAATAATTGTTATTAATCCTTCCACTGTTTGTCCACAAAATAAACATTCCATATTTGATGGAAAATCACGTATACACCACAAAAACAAATTATAATTAATTCTCATGTACGAAGCACGTTGAAAACTAAATGACAATATAGTAAATTAGCGCCAACATTCGGGAATTGACGGGCATAGAAAGGTTCATGAAGGAGCTGATAACGCGAAGACACTACGCGACGGCCAGCCGCCGACGCGGCTAGCTGTCGAGGAAAAACCTGCCGAACGCACGTATGCTCTTATTTTAATTATCAATATTTTAAAAACTATGAATGGTACACTACTGCGGTTTTTTTCAAAAACTTTGTTGCCATGTTAGCTTCATTTCATACGCAGATAATATGGCAAAATTCCTTAAAACAAAAAAGTTTCTCGATTACTCTAAAAAAGTTATTTATAAATAGGGAATTAAATACCAACTGTTTTCTTCAACAGATTAGACGGCATAAATTTATTTTTCATAATTTTCAAGCGCGCCTTAAACCATACTTCACACCCGTCCGAAAGCATATTACAAACTGAGATCTCGTTCGGTTAGTTGTGGATGTTTATCGATCGAAGCGGACAGTAGTAAATTCATCAGTTCCCTGCCTATGTTTCTACTACACTGGACCTGTCTGTATTTTCTGAGCTTACAATCATATTAAAAAAATAATAATAATAAAAACAGGAGCTCAGACACACAATAAACACCAAGACAAACAAGTTTTAGAAATCATTGACACTATAAAAATACATATAGCACAGCAGGAGTTTTTTGAATTTCTTAGGTGAGTTAATTTCCTTTATATCTTCATTCATTTTATTAAACATAGTGCTACAAAAACAGAAAGGACCGTTTTAATAAGCTGAGAGTCTAAAATTAGCTATTGAAATATTATTTCTATAAACAGTGGATACTGCGGGAAATTTATCTCTGTAGCGTTTATCAAACATCGCTGCCTCCATGAATAAAATGGATGGTAAAGTTAAGGCCCTCTTACTCACAGGGACCGACCTGCATGAAGGGCCTATTGAAAATATTTTTTGGATTATCTTTTTTGGAGAAATAAAAATACATGTCACCTCAGCAGCCTGATCCCAGTAAAGAATCCTATATTTTAGGTGGCGGTATACGAGAGCATCGTAAACATTCCAAATCTGCTTATTAGACAGGAATTTTTTTAATTTAGTATAACAAAATAGACTGAGTTGAGTTTTTCCACTACATGAATAGAATAGAATATAACTTTATTTCAGATTCTGTCTACATAATACATATTTACATAAGTATCACAGGAACAAAAAATAAAATGACGTCACATGGATTTACATAACTAAGCTAATACAATTACCTATTAAAATAATGTTTTAAAGTATAAGGTTCCAGATTTAATTATAAATTTATAGTATTCTTTTTAAATTGTTTAAAAGTTTGGATAGTTTTGATATTCTGTGGTAGTTTATTAAAAATTCTTATACACATACAGTTGTGGACAAAATAATAGCAGTGGTCAAATAAAATCAACACAATCTATTGTAACTGATAAGAAATTCCCTTCTGGTTAAAATTAAATGCATACTTTATTTGCTTATCATGTTTACTTAGTATCCTATTGAAATGACAAGATTTAAAAAAGAAGATAAACAAAATATTTTACTTTTTTTTTAAAAATCCTAACTTAAAGTTGGTCAAAATAATAGCAGTGTTAGAGTGTTTAAGTTGCAAAAGATTCTTCCTTTAAAAAGACATTTAAAATAATCTCCAGTATCTTTTAAATTATTACTTGTAATTTAAGTAATAAATAAAGTTTTATTTACCATGTAATGGGAAAAAAAGCCCTGTACTCCTGAAAACTGAGTTAATAAAAATTGCAAAGAGAAGGAAAATCATATTCCTAAGATTAAAAATAGAATGGAATGCTCAGCTAAGATGGTAGCAAATGCTTTTAAGTGGCAGTCAGTGCCTGAAACACGCGGCCGTAAGCGCAAACCACCGAGAGAAGATAAGCTTTTAATCCGAACAGTGTGAACCCTTTTGTTCATCTCGCTTGGAGTGTAGGACTGATGTGAGTACTAGAACTATAAGAAGACGACTAACGATCAAATGAACCAGAAATCCTAAGGAATACCCTTATTAAGTTAGAAACAAAGAAAAAGACGATTAGAGTTTGCGAAAAATGATGTTAAATGGCTTTGACTAAATGGCGCAACATATTATGGTCTGACGAATGCAAAATCGTTTTATCTGACAATACATGTCAAAGAATTTACATTAGACGCCCTTTAGATACTGCATATCAGCTTCAATATACCGTAAAAACTGTAAAGCATAGAGGGTCTAAAATTATGGTATGGGCAAGTTTTTCGTATTATAGTGTAGGGCCCATATTTAGAATAAAAACCATAATGACTGCTAGTATCTATGTAGATATTTTACGAAATATTATGCTGCCTTATGCAGAGGAGCAGATGCCAATTAAATGGGTTTGTATGCAGGACAATGACCCAAAACATACTAGTCGGTCATGCAAATAATTTATGCACGATGAGAAAATTAATGTCCCTGCACAAAGCCCGGATCTTAACCCCATAGAGAATCTATGTCGTAGCACGTGAAAAACTTACAAATCAAGAGCAACTATGGTCTGTAATTCAGGATTCCTGGAATAACATTCCAATTACCAGGTGTCAAGATTTGATTAATTCTATGACACGTCGGTGTGAAGCTGTAATTTCTAATAAATTGTTTACCATTAAGTACTATGTCAATTAAGACTAAAAAGAGAAAATTAATTAAGTTTATAGCATTCTTAATATTTTTATATTCATTTTGAGAAACACTGCTATTATTTTGTCCATCAAAATTCTACAATTTATTAAAAAAATATATATTCTTGCTACAATTTTGTTTCATTTTTTGGGGTATAACTCTATTTTATGTATGTCTTTAGGTCAATGTGTTATATCTTAGTTTTGGTATGAATAGAGGATTTATATTTTATTTTCTCTAGCACTGCTATTATTTTGTCCACAACTGTATATGATGTGTTTTTTATCGTGATACTCAATCTATGAATGGGGCAGTTGATATCTTCAGTTTTAGTAGTATACATTGTATTGGACTAGAAACGAATGTTTATTTTTAAATAAATACAACAAACATTCGTGCAGGTACAAACCATTCATAGTTAAAAGACCTTTTGGTTTAAAAATTCCTCTACAAGGTTCTCTAAATATCATTTTGAAAATTATCCCTATTACTCTATTCTGAATTTTAAAAATTGACTGCATTAGATGCATTTTCCCCAAAAATAATTCCATATTTGAGTAAGGACTTAAAGTTGGCAAAGTACATGATTTTAAGAACACTTTTGTCAACATAGTTACTTGTTACCCGGATTGCGTAACAAGTTTGGTTAATTTTTGATAACTTTTCAACATGTGGTGACCATTTCAAAAACTCGTCGATTACAATACTTAAAAACTTTACCTTACTGTTTCAATGTCATTGCTATTAATAAGGATATAAGAGGGTTTTTCTTTATTTGTTCTGTTTGCTATAAACCTTATAATATTTTTTCCTATTTTAGTTTAATTCCTGATGCAGTATTTTAAATGAACCCCAAATTTAGCGCTTAGATCGAATACACTTTACCAAAAGTTAATGCTTAAAAATATTATTTTTGTAGAAGATTGAACAGATTGTGAGGTCTGGTCGTTATTCAGTAATATTTTACACTTTTTGGACCCACCTAGTCCTAAAATACACCTTACATAGGGGCGATTATGTAAAAAAATAATAAAATAGTGTACAATATTTCTTAATAACAAACATACTTAGCAAACTTTCAGAAATCAATATCTTTTTAACAAAACGGTCAAAAAATTCAGGGTTTTTATTTTTAATTTGCTAATACTTTGTTTTATATTGTATTAGTTTTTAAAAAATATCGTAAGAACCGTTTTCAAGATATTCCAAAATGATCAACAATATCGACAATATTAATTATGCACAATTTGATTATTAAGATCTTGTTTCAAAGATGATCAAAAAATTTCGTATTTTTTTTTCAATTAGATAAAAGACACTTTTATTAACCCTATATTTTAGTTAGAAGGTTATTATTTTTAATAATTTTGGTTAGATATTTAGAGTCCCGGTTAAAAGTTACGACTTTTTTTTGGGTTACAGGACATCAGATAGATTTAAAATAAAACAAACCCTTTCGGGTTAGCCTTTCTGTTTTTAATTTACATGTTTTTCTTAGGTACAACAATTACGAGAGTTAGAAAGTGAACTACGACAAGAGAATCTACGCCTGAAAGAAGAATTATTGGTTTTAAAGAAACATAAGGGTGTGGCAACCCCAAACAGATATGCCCCGCCAGTAGAGCAACCCCAGACTATGTATTTGATTGCGATAGCTATAATTGTAGGTAAGTACAAGAAAAATCGTTATCAACCTACAAAACCTGAAGTTATTTAATCTCTTTCAGTTTTTTTTTTATTAAAGGCAAACTTTGAAATGTCTCTCTGTTGTATTCCATCTGTCATTTTCACGAAAATCTGAGGTCCCTATATTAATGTTCACATATTTTATTTTTCTGGCTCTAATTGTTCTTTTTTCTGTTACAGGATTGGTTGGCATTATTTTCGGCAAGTTTTTGCTCTGAAAAAATCCCGATCGCCCCTCAACACACCCCTGTAATGTATATTTATTAAATAACTAAAAAATACATCTAAACAAAAATTTTACCCATTATACCTTATGTACCATAAATAAACGCAAAAATTTTGGTGACAAGTCGCTCCTTCTGTGAGCCGTTTGACATAATTGTTTTCATTGTTTGTTTTTAAAAACAATTTTCTGTTATTTACACGAGCATAACCTCAAATGTCAGCAATTTTGGGGTACTTTTCTTTAAAGACAGCCTGTAAGAGACGCGGGTTAAATTGTTTTTTAAAGATAAATATTGGAATTTCGATAGATTTAAGTGTGTAGCTACGGTTTTTTTTTTTGTAAATAACTATGCACAGGATAAATGGGGCTTAAATTTTATGGTAACTTAACATACGGTGGATTTATATGGAATAAAAGTTGCAATTTATCATTATAGCACTCGTTTTTTTCGTTCAGAGTGTTTCAAATAAAATTATTGTACTTTTTTAGTTTTTTTTTTGTTGATAGGCTCGAGGTGGATTGAAGACTCAGTCAGCCAATTGTTATATATATACAAATTAAAAGTTAATCCTATTCTGGGATTTTTGTGCATCCTCGATAACGAATAACAATAAATCTTAAGGATGTAACCTTTAATTTTTGACGTTTTGAGCAATTGACACCCGAGCTTTATACTTAAAAAATTGTATTATGATGCAAACAGACTATCAAATTGTAGAATAGGTTTTTAAATGTTATTTATTTATGTAATCATTGGCTAATCTGATGTCCAAATGTCTGTAAACTTAACAGGCTGATAATTGAAACGCAAATAGAGTAAAATGTATTTCAGATTTTAAAAACTGTATCTTAGAAAGTGTACAGCATGTAGCATAATAATTGCTCCATACTGAAAAAAAAGTTAAAGAAATGTATGGCACAAATCAAAAATTGCTTGTCAAGAGTGGCGATTTAAATAGTCCAGGAGGCCACCGCAAAAAAGCTGGCCAATAAGAAATAGGCATGAAAATTTTGTTTTTATAATGCTATGAATTATAGTTAATTCAAAGCTGCACTAGTGCCTCAGCGGGTTCAAATTGCATTTGTTTTTTACCTAGAAAAAATCGTTTTGGTTTTTCAATTTAACTCAAAAACTATTGATTAAAAAAATGTATAAAACCCAAATTAATGGCCTAATAAAACTACATAATTTTTGTTTTATAATTTTTTTGTAGCTCTTTTAGTTTTTGAGATATCAATGATTAAAAATTAAAATAAAAACGAAAATATCTCAAAAACTAAAAGAGCTACGAAAAAATGTATCAAACAAAAAATATGCCTTTTAAGAAGCTCTATAAAAAAGGTTATATACACATTTTTAATAAAATACGTAATAAAGGAGATACAGGCAAAAAAAGTTATTTTGGCCAAAAATTTCACAATATTTTTTTGATGCAAGTAACTATACCAACACCGATTCATCCAAATATTGATTCAAAATGTTCTGTTTATAAAATGAAAAAAACTAATACAGATGTGTCTCAAGGCAATGGGGGATAACATGCCCGCACAGATATTTTATTTAATTTATTTCGGTCCAATAACTGTACCCATTCCGATCAATTTACTTTACCCTTATAGTTTTTGAAATATTTGCGTTTTTATTTTAAATTTAAATCGGTAATATCTTAAAAACTAAAAATGCTACAAAAAATTTTAATAAACTAAAATTACTTAGTTTTATTATACCATTAATTTGATTTTTTTTTCCTTAAATCAATAGTTTTCGAGTTATATTGAAACAACTAATTTTTCACTATTTTTATTAGGTAAAAAAATATAATTTAACCCGCCGAGTTCAGGCATCAGTGCTCATAGTAATATAAAAAAAAAATTCATGCGTATGTCTAATTGCCCAGCTTTTTTGCGGTGGCCTTCTGGACTCTGTGAAAAAAATGTTTATTTTAAGTAAATGTTTTTTTTAATTAAAATCTAATGTCTCTTTCTAGGACTGAGACATAATTGCTAAAGGGTCTTTAAAGATATTACCCAAAAATAAAGTACAAAGTACCTTGTGATACCGTACCACTCTATTAAAAAAAAGCGTTGCGTGAGGTACAGGGTCATCCAACGAGGACTGAACAGAGCTAGGGATGTCGATAGGTCGATAGCACTATCGATAGTATTGAGTCATCAATAGGGTATCGTGAAAGACCCTATCGATATTAGAAGACCTCCGCGGATAGGAGGTACTTCGAACTATCGATAGGTTTCAAGCACTATCGATAGCTCAATACTATCGATAGTGCTATCGACCTATCGACATCCCTAAACAGAGCCATATTTTGTGGCTTTCCTTATGTTTGAAAAAAATTCTTCTGTATTTTTCTTCAAAAAATCCTAAGGAACACTTAAGAAAATAATTTGAATTAAAAAAGTGGGACGACTAAAATAACATTTTTTTAATGGGACGTCTTATTTATTGGTTTGTTTTTAAAAGTTTTATTTTATTTTAATGAAAAGATTATGTATTCATTTTAAATAACAACAGAAATAATTAAATTAATTTAATATAATAATAATATCTTCGACGGGTGTTTCTTGCATTCTCACCACTGTAAAACAGAAATATAATTCCGTTTAATTAGATTCAATACGATTTTTTTTAATGCAAATTGAAAAAAAAACAAGGCGCTCTCAAGAATGAACCAGTGGATAAGGTTTTCCATTAAAAAAATGGTAATTCTATGTCATATATCTTCTGTTTCAATTCAAGTTTTTAGATTCTATGCAAAAAAATAAAAGCTAGCTATTTCTTTTTTTTTTATTTAAAAAATGCCATAAATATTCTCATGTTGAGTCTGTTCATTTTTTAAGGTATAATTTTTAAAATTTGATTACAAAAATTTGTTTATCGTTTCAATTGTCAATCGGTTTGATGATAAGAATAACGTTAAGGTGTTGTAGGGTTAAATAGGAGATTTTTTTTGTTTTTATTTTTTGTACATATTAAACTTATACTGTAGGAAAAAACGAACTTTTTAACGAAATATTTTTATCTGAAACACCCATGCTGCAATACAACTTCGGATGGACAGAAAAAAAAAACGGATTATTTTTCTGGAACATTTAGTTTGTTCTTCCCTATTAGTCTAGTCAAGAAGTTTGTTTCCTTTTACAACAAGTTAGACAATAAAATTGTTAATTAACAAGATTGTTTCGAAATTTCGTTTTCATTGTACGTTAAAAAAAAAGTTTAAATAATTGTAAAAAAAATTCGCTTCGTGGAGCCCTTCTTATATACATACTTAACAAGATCACTCCATAAAAGTAAAAAAAAATATCCTTTGCTTATAATAATTTTCAAACTTATACAAAAAATGGAAAATCAGTCATATTGTCAAAGTTATAAAATTATTTTAAACAAAGGATTAAAATTTATTAAACTTTTTTGGGGCGAAGCGAAAAATTTATACAATTATTTAAAATTTTTTTTAATGTACAATAAAGGCGAAATTTCGAAACAATTTTGTTAATTAACAAATGTCTAACTTGTTGAAAAATTAACTTTAAGTTAAATTTTTAACGGGAATGAATTCTGTAAAGTGTTCGGAATACACGATAATTTTTTAAAAATTTTTAATTAATATTTAATGCCTTAAAAAGAATTATTTAGTGCGACGTACTCGATTTTAACTCCGAGCGGGCAACCAAAAATTTCGCGAGGAGGCCCATTTTCAGCGTTAAATTAAAATTATAAATAATGGAGATAGAGTTCCGGAAGTCGGGACTTTTTTTTTAAATTTTCTCCTTTTCAAGGATCTTTTCTGCAATTTCCGCTATTTCTAATGGTTTTTGAGTTAACATCAAAAATCAAAATGGTTTTTTTATTTCGTTTTTTGTTAATAATAATTGCATTTTGCGTCGAATGAGCTATCGCTCATATTTTTGGAAGTCTTCTATTTTTCGCAGGAAACACACTTTTTGACTAGACTATTTATTTAATGTAATAGAAAGATTAAATTTAAAGCAAATGCATTTATTTCACACAGAAAGTAAACCCAATGTAGATACCCCGGTATTTGAGGGCCACTGAATATACCTGACTTAAGGCCTACAAAAATTTTGCACTACATTGTTTCGTAGTAAAGTGCTTGTAGCTGAAATATTTCAGTAATAAAACAGGCTGGCCCAACTAAGCTTTTAGCATTTAATCAAGGTTATTTTGCAATAGGCGCTTTTTTCGGTCCACCCGAAACGTGGTCAGTGTTTTTTTTTAGAACTCGTTCAGATCCTTTATTTTTTATGTTAGTACGTGCGCTTTACTCAGTGTTTTCGTTTTTAAGTTTTTAATTATTTGTATACATAACTAAAGGTCTAGTGTTTTAGAATGAGTAAGTACTATTCGATTTTTAGATTTGGAAAAATATAAATGTTTGAAAGTTGTTTTTGTGTTTTTCTGAGTTTGCATTTTTTTATGGGTATTATTTTGATGCTTTTAAGCAATTGGAGTTTATTGGCACGATGCGCGATGAAAACGACATCTGACGGCTGAGTAAAATCATGCTTAAAAGCCGCGGGACAGTTGTAAGATTATTTATTTTCTGTAAATAAATATATATAAACCGGGTCAGCACTGCAAATAACTATCGGATAACATTTCTAATGTCAGAATAACTTCTGGTTAAATCTCTTAGGTAAAAATCGGCGGAATTTTAGGAATGTTTATGGAATTTTGAGGTTATGTCAGTGGGGCGTTGTAGCTCAAAAACTAGCGGGCTTCGACAAAAATCGGCAATTGGCTCGATAAGTAATAAAATTACCTGACAAACTTTCAAATCTAGGGCTTTTCCAATATACTTAAGAGTGCATTTACGCTACACCTTAGGGGTTGAGCGAAAGGAGGCGGAGACTAACTCCCACTACCACAATTTTCGTATAGCCGCATTAAAATTATTATATTTTATTAAGGTTTTTCCAAATTCAGTGTATCGATGAGATGTTGTTTCTGATTGCAAGCCTACAGGAGATAACGTTTTTTCGGTAACTATTTTTCACTTAAATGACATAAATTATACACCATTTTATAGGTAAGAAAATAATCTATGCCTCTGCTGTAACGGATTTTTGAAATATGAGTCGAGTTAAAAGAAAATAGTATCTAAACATAACCGATTTTAGGGTGACTTTCACTCAAGGAAATATTAAAAACTAAATCCAAATTTAAAAAACTATTACAGCAGAAGCCAGATTTAAGTGTTGGCTTTCATATAGTTTCTGAAAATTATCGATAACTTATACCGTTTTTGAGAAAAACATTATGCCCCAAACCCCAAATTGGATCCAATTTTCGCGGCGCGAATGAACTGGTAACTTTACTTATTTGAAGGCTTTATAGCCATTTTCTCTATTCACAATCACATAAGACTACACATACACTAAAGTCAGTTTGCAGAAACTTCTTAATTATTTAGTCTATTAAAAAGAACCTTTTTCCTTTTAAAACTCGCAAATCATTAGCAAAACTTAAGGAAAAGACAGGAACAAACGGTACAAGGCAAGAAACGAGTAAGTTTTTCTTGTTACGTCAAATTCGAAAGTCATTCGGCTAAACGGGAAATTTGGAGTATTTTTCAATTAGGCAGAAAAGCGCATAATAAGGTGAGAGCACAATGCTCTTTACTTTTTAGTACGAAATATAAGTGCTCTTTATGCGATATAATGCGAAGCTTTCTGGAAACTTTTTTGCTCTCTGAGAAATCATCCGAAATATGCTGTGCTATTAAAGTTCTACTTTATATAAACTCTGCTCTAACCTAACCGTTGAACGTTGATCATACCATTTAGTTTTTATTTAAAGTAACCCAGATAGAGAATTTGCGAAATTAATGAAAACATTTATAACTTTACACATTTGTAATTTTTAAAATATGTTGCGAGTCGTAAAAATTATTTTTGCGAGCTACCGACAGCTAGCGATTGACTAGCTGTCTACTACTGTACTAATTTATCATCACATAACATTTAGGTAATATAATATTGAAAAGGACTAAATCTATATAAATAAAAATAAAGAGCCGAAATGTATGTACGCGCATAACTTTAGAACGACTGCACAAAATTAGATAATTCTTTATTTTTTGTTGTGTTTGTTATTGTCGAAAAGAAGGTTTTTATTAAAGAAAAAATTAAGAAAGTTGTGCGAAAACTTAGAAAATTTAAGAAAACTTAACGACCATGCGAGTGGGGTAGTATTTTTACTGTAGCGTTCTCTATGAGAAAAAGGCAAAAATATAATCTTCACAAGAGAATGTGTGCCATCTAACAATGTGTGGACAAACTATTTGCTAAATTATTGTCTCTTTATATTTCAGAAAAATATTTTTAAAATTTACGGAAAGATGGCACTACGAATGCGAATAATCTGGCGCATTCGTCATATATAAAATGAGTCACGGCATCACGCGTAAACGGCTGGACGGATATCGCTAATTTTTTTCCGTGTTTGTTATTGCCAGGAGAAAGTTCTTATTAATAAAAAAATTAAGAAAATTATGCAGAAAATTAGAAATAGATATACAGATAGTAGAATGTTGTGTATGTAATTGTTTTTGGAATATTTTTTATTAATTATACTAATTCGAATTCAATATTCGTAGTTAAGACAAGACGTCTGTCGGGTCAGCTAGTAGCTACATAAAAAAAAATACACTTTAGACTCCTGTTAGCTAGCTAACTCTACTAAATATAATTTAAAAAACAAATACACATTTATAATTATGTAATATTTATTTCAATTTTATTGATTTACAAAGTTTAATGAAAACATATAGTAAAAAGCTAAAATAAATATGTATTCTAAATGCGTTATATGCTGAAATTAAAGCTCAATTTTTGAGATTTTTTTTTACATATGAAAAAGGAACTTTGATAGTTTTGACAGGGAACTTAAACAAAACTGATCAGATATTCAACAACTGGCTAGACAGTGTCAGAAGTTTTGTATTGTCTAATCTTTAGTCACTACCAAAAAAAATATATCACACTTATTATCTTCAAACATATCATATAAATGACACTGATAACAATTCTTGTAAATGATGTCTTTAATTTAGTTAGGTAATTTGTTTGTTATACCTAGCTATCAAGAAAAATGAAAGTCATAAATTGTTCCTAACATAATTTTTTGTTAATGTTGTTGAACATTAGGCGCCACTGGCTGTTGATTAGCCTGTTGATGTTGATTGGCTTGTTCGTGGTACTGAGGCTGTTGCTGTTGAGCATTACCCTGATTTAAAGCATTCTGTTGCTGCTGTTGAGGAACAACATAAGGTTGATTTTGAGGAACGGCATTAGGTTGATTTTGAGGAACAGCATTAGGTTGATTTTGAGGAACAGCATTAGGTTGATTTTGAGGAACAGCATTAGGTTGATTTTGAGGAACGTTTTGTTGCTGGTACTGAGGTTGATTGTTCATATTTTGTTGGGGAACGTTGGGTTGTTGGTACTGCACATTGCCTCCAGCATTTTGTTGTTGGTAATTAACATTTGTATGAGGAGGTTGATTCTTTATGTTTTGTTGACTATTGGGTACATTTGGCTGTTGTTGATACTGTGGAGGATTGTTGACATTTTGTTGATGAGGGTTGTTGTATTGCTGTTGTGGAGGCTGAGGTTGATTTGGGTAGATCTCATTGGTATTAAGGTCCTTTAAAAGAATAATTAAATTAATAATTAGGCCTAGTAAAAGCTGGTAAGACTAGCCTTTATACAGTGTGTCCAAAAAAGAAATGTATAAGCAAAGCAAAATTAATTAAATAAAAAGAGTTTTGGTAAATCCTAAAAACTATTCTAAAAATAATTAAAAGTACAAAAGCTGTTTCACCTTCAATTGCACCTGACACTTTTAGTGATCTTATAGAGCCCAATTGTTCTTAAATGAATAGTGGAATTGAAGGTGATTCATCAAAACAAAAACCGTTTTTAATTTGACGCGATCGAAACCCAAGAACCACAATTCTGATAAAATTAATTGTGTTGCACTCCTTGCAACTTGGAAGCTATTTTTCAATAGCCCAAAGTTAGTTAACTTTTTCTCTAATTCTTATCGAAATATTAAAATACGTGACAACAGCGCTTTAATAAATTCCACACATCCCGTCGTTCCATTATTGAAAACATCACTTTCAGTCTTAAAGTAAGAAATCAAAGAAAACGGCTCGTCGCTGCGCAACGCGAATGTCGACATGTTTTCGTGGATCGGTAAATACATTGCAGGATTTCGCCCGAGGGAAAACGAGTCTGGGCGAAGACCCCGCCGTACCGTCTATCGGAGGTTAGGCCAAAAAAGATTCAATTCAGGAAGAGTTTTAGCTTCGGGAAAAGCAGTTGCCTTTTCACTTCTGCCGGACTTCGATTTTCGCTCGCAAAACGCGGTCCAGGGTACTTCTTGTAACACTCTTGGGCAGAGTTCCAAAGTGTTTTCTCTAAATATCTGATAGAACGTCAGTTCCTATGGTAGAAAAATTACTACCTCCTTTTTTCTTCTTGTAAACAAGTTATTGACGAAAGTGTCAAGTTTTGTAGTTAATACAAAATTTGACACTTTCGTCAATAAGTAGTATAAATTACTGATCTCTTTTCTTTATAAAAAAGTAAAGTAATAGAGTATTTCTCCGTCGAATTTAATTTGACATGTAAGTAAGGTTCACAAGTAAAGTAAAGTGGATGAAAAAAAGGACATAACTGGCCTTCAAGTGGAAGTGTTGTAAGAAAAGCCGAGCAGTAAATTAAAAAGAAAGTGTTTAGTAAATGGTAGTTTTTCCGGAAATTAGCAAAATATAAAGGTAATATTTAACTTTGTTGATGAGATAGTGAGTCAAGAATTAATACCGGGTGTCCTAAAAATGGTAAATGTCTTCTAAATTTAATGTTAACTTTTCTAGTTTTATAGTGATAAAAAACATTCTCAACTGTGCCATAACATAAATTAATTCTCGTTTCATAGAAGACATTTCGAATTTTAAAGACAGTCAGCTAAATTTTTTGCTAATTTAAGGCAAATTTTTGCCAATTGATCTGAATAAAATTTGTAACTTTCTTTAAATATTTTTTGTAGTAGTAAGTTCTTAAAGGCATTGTAAATAAACTGGATATTTTATTTAATTCATAGTATCTCATTTACTAATCGTCAATTCAGTTTAAATTTAACCGGTAACAGAGAATATCGGCAACTACTTGTGTGTGCTGAGGCGTAAAAAAATTACGTTTCTCATACAGATTGTTTATACTTACATGTGGTGCCATTTGTGGTACTTGGCCAGGCTGAAACTGTTGGTGCTGAGGAACTTGTTGGTATGCTCCTTGAGGCACTTGATGCTGATAGGATCCAGGTGGCACCTTAAAACGAATATTAAAATGATAAGGTTATTTAAAATTTGAATACAATTTTTGAGGTCAACCTTCAACCATATTTTTAAGAAGTCGCGTGGTAAAACTTTTTTAGATGGACGACTCTGTATATTACCTGTTGATAGCCTCCCTGATGTGCTCCACCCTGCTGTTGGTACCCTTGTGGTGGATATTGTCCATACTGTGGTACCTGATTGGCAGCATGATGGTATCTGATATATTCCGCCAGTTCTTCATCAGTATAAGGTCTGGTTTGTTCATCTAGGGACTAAAAATATTCCTTTATAGATACCCATATTTTTTGACCATTATGTTAATAGATTTACCTGCCATCCATGATCCTGTTTAAATTCGTTACTGTTAGTCTGTTGCAGAAACTCCCTATAATCGATAAATCCATCCCTGTTAGAATCCATTTCTCTAAAGACACTTTCCCTCATTCTCTCCATTTCTTCCATTCTTTCTCGCATATCATCCTCAGGAGCTCCTTCTTGATACATTTTATCCAATTCTTTGACAAAAAGTGCTTTAACTTCTTCCTAAAAAAGAAATAAACTAAAAGTAGTCTCAAAGCACATATCTCTGAGAATTTTTCTTGCAATTTAAGGTGAAATGTTGAAAAATATTTCAGTAGTGACAGTTTAATTCGAAACTACTCCATCAATCAAACAAACTCATAAAATAAATTAAAATGTTACCTGGTCCCACAAACCATTTCCGTCAATATCATGTAGCATGAAGAAGGTCTTAGGATCAAAATCTTGCTGCATCTGATCTTGTTCTTCCCACACTTCTTCAAGCTGTGCTTTGTGCCCTGGTTCGTGCAATTTTTCGTGTTTCTTGTGTTTCTCCTCCATTTCCTTGCAAAAAAAATGAAACAATAAGAAAATACATGATTTTGATAACTTTAAATAAAAGCTTATTTTTTTTAAGGTAAAGCCATTTAAAGAAAAAAAAATAATTTAATGATTTTTAAAAAGAATATTTTATGAGATATTTTATTTTGACTTAAGATTTCCAGTTAAACTTATGACAGCTAGAACTGATCTGTCGTACTAGGTAATAAAAAATACCTTCACCATTTAGTTGAAAACAAAGCAACATAAACATTTGGTAAATAATTTTATGCTTTTCCAGGCTATTATAACATGAAAGGATATAGGTTCAAAAAGTTAAATGTGACAATAAACAATTCTAGTTTAAAATTGGTATGATTTTATCCTCCACCACACAGTTTTGAAAAAAAAAACTAATAAAAGATTATTCTGTGTTAAAAATTACATGTTTTATATTTACTAGTCTAAAGAGCAAAATATTAGTTTTTATAAAATTGTACTGTGTATTTTCCAAATTTACTTGAATAGAGTTAAATTAATAACAGCTTTATTATAATGATAAATGTTTTACCTTAAATTCCTTTTCTAATTTTTCTTTTTCAGCACCATTTGTATGATTTAACTTTTCCTCTTTTTGGTATTCCTTTTCCATCTCATACCTTTTAAATTCCTCTTTTCGCTTTTTGTCGGCTTCAGCAAGATCCTATAAAAATAAATATTTCTTACATTTTTGATACAAAATGACCTTTCAGTTAGCTGTTTTACCATAATCAAAATTTAAAATATATTTAGTTCAATAAGTCTGTGTACGAAACTTCTAATTTAAGACAATTTAAAATGGGTAAAAAAAATTGAGAACTGTCATAAAAAAAAATCAATCACATCAAAAGATTTTAGACCCAAAATAAACCAATAAATTAAAATATCACAGAATAAAGGAAATAATCTATACTATATAAACCATCAGCCAGGAGCATATCTTTAATCCTTTTTATCAATTTATAGATGTCATTTTATGATGTTACAAATGATTTATTGCCTAGTGTTAAAAAAATGTTTTAATATGATAAGGATATATTTGTTTAAATTTTTAAAATAACAGCTATTATCATAAGGTCTTCCACATATGGAATAAAATTCATCCCCTGAAAAAAATATTTTTGAATAAATTGTGCTAGTGTCTAATTTAAGTGCCAAATGTCACAATAGGTACAAAAATGTGGCCTTATGTTTTTTAAAATGTTTTAACTTTTGGAGACAAAGGACCTTGCACCATTCTCATGGAAGATAGGCCAATTTTTTTGAAACTTTGCAAATTAATAGTTCTCATCACACTGATGTAAAGACTCAATGGGCATGAAACCCTATACCCTTTTTTAACCCTCCCTAAAAATAGTAAAAATTGAAAATTTCGATTTTTTGTTAGTTCTTGCCATAGAGGGATATAAAAAGAAAATTCATGCTATCTTTCAAAAGCATCAGTCAATTCGAACTTCAGATTTTTTGATAAACATTTTGAAAAAAAAACTGTCTATTCTAATATCTTTTACCTCTGTAGTTTTGGCAATTAATTTTTTCAAATCTTCAATTTCAAATGTATGAGGATTGGCTTGATCCAAATGATGATGAGTGGGATCTTCCTCTATTGTGTTGGTCTGTTCTTCTAACCTTCGTTTTTTCTCTACCAACTCTCTTAGTCGTTGTAGTTCAACTCGTTTGATTTCATCCAACCTAAAAATAAAATACAAGGCAGACTTTCAGAACCTCAGTACATTTTTCACATTAAATTAGATCCACTTAAAATTAATATCCTCTTATATTTTTATAAAACTTTAATCTATAAGCTTGGAATATTGAACCATTTTATCTGACACATTACAAGAATTTTAAGGAGCTATTAAAGCATCATTATCAATTAGAAATAAAAACAGGCTTTAAAATATTTTACCTGGAGCGAACATGATGGGAAACAAACTGTAACTCCTCAGCAATTCTTCCAGACTTTATCTCACTTTCATCAGCTTTTTCCAACTTCTGACGGAAGTCTGGATCAGATTCCAGGGCATTAACGACTTCTTTGAGGTACCTGTGGTATTCCATATAATCTTCCAGGCCTCCATACTCTGATTCAGGCTGTTCTGGAGTTTCTTTCTTATTTTGAGTTACTGGTGGTGCAAAGCAAGTCTGGAGGGTCAAGAGAAAGGTGACGACGACTACTAAGAATTGAGGTCCCATTTTTTGCTAACTTTCTTATGAAAATAATTAATAAAAAAGTTCAAGTAACTAATTTCACTCAGGGTAATGCAGGAAGTTTAGAATAAACACACGTACATACGTGCTTTATAAATCGATCAATTATGTGGATAAACCTTATTTGTTAAAAAGTTATTAAATATTTTTGCTGATAAAGCTAAAATAAAAATAAGAGATATTTTTAATTGCAACATCTAGGTTTTGTTATTGAAAACTTGGAAGTTTGGTATTTTATTACAATATTTTTGTTGAATGGAAAAGGGACTTTACAATAGGGTTATTTTGTGCAAACTTACCAGTGTTTAAATTAAATATTTAGGTAATAAATCACAAATACATTTTTCTTAGAATCTACAAGGATTTATGTCGTGGCCTTTCCGAAGAATAGTCTACTTTCTTCTGGAGAAATTTTCTTCTACGGCATAGATTTCTCGATTTTATGAATTTATGCTCGCAACCGCATTTGCATTGACTTCTTGATTGTCAAATGCTACTTGGCCAGTGGATGGCGTTACTGATTTCTACCATAATTTTGACTTAGAATCAGAAAACAACTAAACGCTTCAGAAATGTCGCTCTAACATTTTTCAAAAATACTGGCCATCTATGAACCATCTGGAGAACTATTACAAACTGTCTCTGCCGATAAATCGATAAAACAGGTGCCTTATTTATCACGTGATATTTTAATAGAGAGCTACTGCACCTTGTTTTACATACGTTAACGTTTTCCGGTATTATAAGACAATGCCTTCGAGCATACACCTACTTAGAGGCAGCCTTATCGCGATAAGACTGCCTCTAAGTGCCAGTGCAAGATAAGTAAATTTTAATTACCGGTTCCCAAAAGAAAAAAAAAGTTGACCATTTTTAAGTGTTAGCTTGACAAATAACGTATTCGATTTGCTTGTATAACACTTATAAACTTACTGGTGTGTAAAAACCTTATTTAAGATAATATATAAGTATGTGCAAGGGGCCTATTGCCGGGTTCGATTTTTTACTGCAGCTCCCTAGTTTTAATTGAATCGCACAACATTTATTTCAGTATTTTTATCATAATTTTTATTCTGCGTCTAGTAGGAATATTCATAAAAATAGGTTCTTGTTTAAATCTATAAAATTCTCTCATGAAAATTAAATGCCAAATATATTTAAGTAGTTTCATTTGTAAGAATATTTTCCCAGCTCTGATAAAGACAATATTAATAATTTTTAAAAGCAATTTTAAAGATAGAAACAGTAGGAACAAAGATCTGATAATAGATTTTAACATATTTGAGTAAAAAAATCCTATCATACAATAACAACAGTGGCGGCTCCTCCATTGGGTCATTTGGTCAATGACCTCCCAATATTTTCGACTAATATTTCCGAACAAAAACATAATAATGATATAAATAAAAAAATATGTTTGTTTTCAATCTTTTAAATTTCCCCTTATTATTCTAAGCATATAAACTCGTTGACTGATTACTGGATTCCACAAGCTTCGCGCAGCGATCTCCAGATCGGTGGTTTCGTTTGCTGGCAAAAATCCGGGCTGCCAGCCTGCATTGACCGTATTGTGTTAAGTCGGGATTCAACGGCGCGTGGAGTGGCAGTTCTCGCCTCAAACTTGTCAGTTTACGCGCCGTCGGATAGGGCGGCGGCGACCCTTTGGTCGGCGCGGTTAGTCCCGCATATGTCGGTAAATCAACACGGTTCAAAGGAGTCGGACGCTGGCGCGCAACACGTGCATACCGCTCCAACGACGCGGCTATGCGCGTTATACTTTCAGGCCGTAGTTTTTATGGAGTGGTCGAATGAAGTGGTGTTAGAATTTTTATCCCTCTAGAAGAAGTCAATTATTTTGGAACTACGGGATCCACACCATAAAAATAAATTTAATTCATGATGCCGGAAGCGAATTAAAGGCAAAAAGTGTGAAATATTCAAAAAAGAACTTAAAAAAAAAAAGAAAAAATACATTGATGGGAACCCGAAGAATATTGCAAAAAGTTTTCGATTTTTGTACAAAGAAATTCTCCACCATCTTTTTTGTTTTTTTTTTGCCTCTTGCCATCCTGTATGTTCGTAACATAAAATAATAGGTTGCAGAGCAACGATACGCGTTCGCTCAGGATTCATTCTTTTGTACAAAAACCAAGTTATTTAATTTTTTACACGCCGACGTATAACCGCTGCGTGTCCACGTCTGAAACCGCGATCCTACATGCGCCGTGGGAACGCCCGATCAATTTCGACGCGCCAATCTTGACCCTCGACAGTCAACCCGGATTCCATTCCACGCGCCGGTGAATCCCGCCCCAAAAAAGGGGGCCGAGTCGAGTATGCCCGATCTAATTTAAGATTGGGGATTTCGGCTGCTTTCCAAAGCAGTGTAATCGCATGGTTGGGAACAGCCGCGAAGAGGAAAATTACATATTTTTTTGAGGTTTTTTGCATCCCTATTTGAATTCCGAGAGATGTAATTTCAAAAATTTAGTGATGAGTAAAAAAACCAAGACCAAGACCGGGCTAGTCTTTCTTGGTCTTGGTCTTAAAACCCAAAAAAGAAGGTCTTGGTTTTGGGTTTTTGGTCTTGCACCACCCGGTTTTGGGTTTTTTGGTTTTTTTGGTCTTGCTGCAAGAGTCTTGCTGGTCTTGCAGTAATAATTTAATAATTTAAACTAAGCAATCTTAAAAAAAAATATTTTTAATACTTAAAATAAATAAAGATAATTTTTTTTGCTTTAAAATTTTAAAATATACCAATTTTAATCTTAAACGAACATTGAAATTATTTGTTTAAAAAAAACATTTTTTTTAAAAAAACCTTTTAAAATTTTTAACCCAGGGCCGGTTTTAAATTTTTTTCCCCCCATAGGCTAATAAATTTTTGCCCCCCCAATATGTCAATTTTTTTTTAATGTAAACTACACTAGTAATTCTTAAAAAAAAATTTTAAACAAATTTACCAAAGGTAAAAAATACAAAAAATTTAAATTTTAAAATTCTTTAAAACAAACAAATTTCAGAATTTTTTTATCTATTCGCTAAATATTAAAAAAATATATTAATTTACCATTACTTTTTTTTTAAATTAATTAAAATTTGCCGCCCATAATATTTCCCCCTTTTTGGTTTACCCCATCCCCTTTCGTAAATCCCCCCCTTTTAGCGCTCTTTTTTTTGGTTAAAAAATTAAACACAACCTTTTTTACATTTGGTGGCATATGGAAAATTTTAGGGTTAAGAATTATATACATTTTCTTTGAAGAAGCAGATAAAATTAAATCAAATACAAAACTTTTTTTCTAGAGAAAAAAAACTTTAAATTTCCCCCGATGTGAAATATATGTGAAAATAATTCTGATATGTAATTATTGGTTTAAAAAAAAATTAAAATTTTCATACAAAGTTTGTGGGAAATTTTTTAAGCTATCTGCAGATACAAGGGGGCCCAATAGTGTGAAAACTCGATATCTAAACCCCCTCCTTTTGGGGGAAAAAACTAAACATACAAAAATTATAGAAAAAAAACCCAAAAAAAAATTATTTTCTTTTCCCCCGAATTTTTCTATTAATCCACTGGCACTCAAGAAAATTATTTTTTAGCTTTTCCCCAAAAAAAAAAAGTATGGCGAAAAATCAATTTAGAAAAAAAAGCCACCCTGTATTTTTTTGCTGGGGAAAATTTTGTTTTTTGGGAAAAATCGACGTAGATGGTTTTTAAATTATTTTCGGTTTTTTCTTTTTCCCCCCAAACCGGAAGTGATTTTTTTAACCCCAACGATTTATATAAAAAAAAATTCCTTTTTTACGTGGCAAATATATTTTTTTTTTAAACCATTACTTTCACATTATCTTAATTTTTGAAAAAAAAAAATGGGTTTTTTAGTGTGAAACAAAAAAAAAGTATTTCCCCGGGTTTTTTTTTTTTTTCCCCCCCGTAAGTGGCATCCTTTATAGCTAATTTAAAAAAAAAAAAAAATTTAAAAATTTTTAAAGTAATATTAAAATTCCCCTTTTTTACCCCCCCGTTTTTTTTTTGTCGTAAACGATTTCGGGGGGTGTTAAACTTTTTTGGACCCTTTAAAACCCATCTCATTATTTTTGAAACATGTTATTAAATTTATTCGTTATCTTGTTAAAGAACTATAGAACAAAAAAAAGTGGTCCCTTTAATTATTATTTTATTCAAGAAACTTTTAACCCCTTTTAAATAATCGCCTCTTTTAAGTTCTTAAAAAAGGTTTTTTTCATGTCTGTATGAAATGCCTCTGTATATTAAATATAACAGTAAAAAATTACAATATCAAAAAAAGTTGCAGAAGTGCAAAAAATCTTGCAGGTCGGTCTTGGTCTTTGGGGTTGCATACCCCCGGGCTTGGTCTTTTGGCTTGCAAAAGAAAAAAAGGAAAACTTTTTTCTTGCTGCAAGACCAAAACCAAGACCGCAAGACCAAGACCGGTCTCGCTCATCACTACAAAAATTTTAACGCAGATAATTTTTAATCGTATTCAATAGCCTACATAGCAATTTTCATACTTCTAAGTACAGAAATAACGAAGTTCCAAACAAACTTTTTTCCTCCATTCTACCCATTTAGCAGGTGTTTCCTAAAATCCTCTCCCAGCTGACGTCTTCAATTTTCCTGGGTAATCAGAAGCTTAATAACCAACTCCCCTATTTACAACTTCAAAAATGACGATTTTTCTACGCAGACTTTTATCCCCATTTAACCCCCAAAATATACCACAAATGTTAAAAGAGGTCATTTTTAATCGTAATTTATAGCCTACATACCAATTTTAATACTTTTAAGCCCATTCAACCTCTTTAGGAGGGGATTTTCCTCAAATCCTTTCTCAGCTGCCGTCTCCGAGTTTTCTGGGATAACATAAGCCTAATTACCAACCCCCATATTTACAACTTCAAAAATAATAATATTTCCATACAAACTTTCATTACCATTTTTTAACCCACCAAAGGGGAAATTAATTACCATAATTTTAAAAAAAGGTTATTTCATTCTTTTAACAATAACATAATTTACCCCTTTAAGTCCAGTAAAAATTTTTTAATATACATTTCCCCTCCCCCCTTCCCCTCCCCAAAAAATTTTTTTTGGATATAAAATTTGTTTGAAAATTTTTTAAATTAAAATTATGGATAATTAAAATTTTTAAAATTTATCAATGATGTAAAGTTTATTAGATTCCGAATGCTACTTAAAAGTGTTTTAGGGATCACTTTTTTGTTTTTTTAAAATTTTTATAATTTTTTTTTTATGGACCAAATTTTTGAAATTTGGCC